>PVKS010000602.1:38264-115606 GCA_004027875.1 Aplodontia rufa | reverse complement strand
GAGAGAGAATCAATTTAATTTAGTTTTTCATGTAGTTTTCATTGCTCCAACACTTCATTGTGTACATGGTGCTGGGGTTGAAACCCATATCCTCGCACATGCCAGGCAAGTGCAGTAACCACTGGGCCACTACTCCAGCCCCCTCTGTTCCCTTTTTAATTAACTATTTACTGAAGTACAAGATACAGCACTCCTGCAAATGGCACAGGAGCAAACTTTTGTCTATCTGGTCAAATCAAGGTTCAGACCTGATTCCTGTACTTACTAGCCATGTGCTATGTAATGGTTTCTTCATAAGTAAAACTGTACTTTCCAGTATCTCCCCCCACCTTTTTTTAAAGTTTATAGTGATCTGCTCACTCTAGCTAGGGTCCTAAAAGAAAAGAAATAGCCTATAATGAATAGCCAAGGGGTGACCATACTGGAGGCTTCAAGAAATTCCAAAATAGCCAGGCATGGTGGCACACACCTGTGATCCCAGCAGCCCAGGAGACTGAGGTAGGAGGATCACAAGTTCAAAGCCAGTCTCAGCAACTTAATGAGGCCCTGAGTAACTTAGCAAGACCCTGTCTCAAAAAAAAAAAAAAAATAAGAGCTGGAGATGTGGTCGAGTGGTTTAGTGCCACTGGATTCAGTCCTCAGAACCAAATAAATAAATCCAAAATGTGTTGTTTTGATGGGTGGGGTACTTTCTGTGAATCTTCATCCTAAATTAATTTCCTTGATCCCAGCAACCAGGGTTGGGGGACTTGTAACAACAGTGTCCTATGGTTTATGTCACAAATGAAGGAACTGATACCCTACAGTATAAAGAAACTACCCCACCAGGGTCATGCTGATCAGTGGCAGAACTATAATTTGAAAACCCAAGATTTCTGCACCAGCACACAACACAACCTTAGAAGCAGAGCTGGCCACACTGGCTGATAGCCAGGCTTGTAACAACAGCCTTGGCGACCTCCAGAAAGGAGGATAGAAAGAGTGGGAAGAAAGGAGGAGCCACTGGGCTCAGTTCCTAGACAGCCACCTGTACCCACCCCCTGTACACAGTGTCTGACTCCGCCTTTGCTTTGTGATTGGGAGGGGGGCTTTCTCCATCTTTTGTGTCTTGAGTGGGTTTTTTTCCTTGCTTGGCTCTTCCCTGCTCTCCTTGTTCTTTTTTGTAGATAATACTCCCACCGGCCTCCCACAGCAGCTCCAAAATGCAGCCTCTTGAATTTCTTGCTGACAAAGGCTTTGAGCTGTCTGAACAGGGCTCCCCCTCAGCCTACAACTCCCTACCATAACCCAGAATGAGTTGAGAATTGGGGGAAGGGAAGAAGAAAAGATGTACGGGATGGGGACAGCAGTTCCCCACCTTCCGGTGCCCTGTTTGATTTTCAAATGCTTCCTAGCACCCTCATCTTTCTGTCTCCTCATCTTCCATCTCCTGTCCATGTGTGTGTGTCTTGTGGGGTGGGTGGAATTATTACAGAATTATTCATGAAGGACTCAGGGAACCTATATATAAATGCCAGTCTGGACAGGAAGATCTGAGTGGCTGGTAAAAGTGAAGAGAGAGGAGAGTGACTGAGATCCTACACCTGAATACGTCTAAATGGAAAGGCCACACTAAGACTTTGTGGCTGCATCTCCACCCCTACACGTTCACACATGCAAAGTCCAAAACAAACTGCTATCGTACTCTAGGATAAGAGCGATCATAACAGGCTGGAGCAGTGGCTCAGCAGTTACACTTGCCTGGCATGCGTGAGGGCACAGGTTCAAACCCCAATATCACATACACAACACAGTGTTGGACTAATGAAAGCCATATGAAAAACAATAAAATTGATTCTCTCACTGTCCCTCTCTCTTAAAAAAAACGGAATAAATGCATTTTTAGAAAGTGGATTTAAAACCCTTTAAAAAAAAGTGATCATAACATTCAGTATCAGTGTTTCTTCTGGAAGTGGGGAGCAGAGCACCAAAACAGGCATTGTGCCTAGAGCTTCCTAAAGTCAGCCTCTCAGCCTCAATGTTTTCATCCATAAATTGGTAATTATTGATAATAGTATCCCTCATACAGTTACTATGAAGGTTAATGGGACAATCAAGTAAAGCAGCACAGTGCCTGGCACAAAGTTAATAATAAGTGTAAGCACTTGTAATTCTTAGGGGTACCACACCCATTCCATCTATCCCCAGCTCACCTGGTGTCTGGCTTGGCTTAATGGCGAAAACCAGCCCAGGTGGCTGATCTGGAACCCTGAATATCTGAACATCTTTTGGCCTTTTGGGGCAACTCTAAGACCCTCTGGACTGTATACACAGTCCCAGATGACCAGTGCATTGATTGCCCACAGAGCCTCAGCTAGTCTTTCCTGGCCCTCAGAGTGGGAGATAGCTATGCTGGAGGGAGGCAGAATGTGGACTTGGAGTTGGAAGATTGTCAGGGATGGAACCCTGGCTCTGCCACTTAACAACTTTGTTACCTTGAGCATCTCTCTCACCATCTCTGCCTGTGTTTCTTGTTTCCAAAATGATATTTCACATGTCTCCTGAGAGACCCAAAAATCAGACAAGATTTGCATGCTGAAAGTTCCACATTCTTACAGATCCTTTGTTTTCACTCAATCATAAGAACCCTCAGAGGTAGTTCGTAGCATCCTCATTTTACAGATGAGAAAACTGAGTCTCAGAAAAGTTAACAGCTTGCCTAAGAAACCACCCAGATAACAAGTGGCAGAACAGTGTTCAAACCATTATAGCCTAGTTCTCCAGCCACTGGGTGCTTTCAACTGCAGCCTCCCGGGGTTGTAAAGTGAGTTGACTGGGAAAATGCCTTCAATGCTAAGACTGTCACCTGGAGAAAAAGGGGTGAGGGTTATCGGGGGAGGGGTTACTTTGCAGCTCCAGACCTACTCAGGCAAGGTGGGCATTTTCTGCGACTCTAGGCTGACCCCTGTTCCCGGGAGCCAGATTCCAGGGTTTGGAGAACTGAGGGAGGAGCGCGCTTCTTCTCTTTCCAAAGAACCACTTCATTTAAATACAGGTGTTTGGGCTTTGGTTTTCCTCGGTGATGAGGGGTAGGTGCAGTGGGGGACACTCGTTTCCAACGCTGCAGGCTGTGGGTATGTCTCCTAGAGGGGTGGGGGGCACTGAGCTTCACTCGTTCGGGAACAAATTGCTGTTTTGGCCGCGGCGGCTCTTCTGGGTGCGGACGGCTGCCTCGTTCGCTGGCAAATCGTGGGAAGGAGGAGGAGCGGTGCTGGAAGCTACAGCGGGGACCGCCGCCGCGCGGGAGACTAAGCGGAGACGGCCCAGCGCCCCGCCCGACTCCTGCTCCGCGCCTCCTCCCTACAGCCGTGCTCTCTGGGACTGAAGCGCGTGGGGAGCGGGGCCCGATCCTCCTCACCCCCCGATTGCAAGACCCGCACGCGCAAGGTTAGGAAGTTTTCCCCATTGTCTGATCTCTAGCAGTCTCCGACCTGGAGGGCGACCTGGGAGCAGCAAAGGTGACAGAGACCTGAGAGACGCGTAGGGGCGAGACAAAGGGTCTAGGATTCCTCTCTCCACCGCACTCCCTCTCCCCTCAGGTGGGAACCCAAGAGCATCCGAACCACACTCCTACTGGTACCCACTAATTCTGCCTGCAGCTGCATCTCCTAGTAGCAGCTCCATTTTCCAGAGGGTCAAGCGGAAGCGAAGAAACGCTTGCAAGCCCCAAGCTGTGTTTAGAAGCCCCTCCCCACCACCTTTTAGACCTCCCCTGCGCAGTCCGAGTTCCTCTAGGGTCCCGACCTCCGCGAACCACCCAGCCCTCACCGCCGCCTGGTCGCCAGTCCCCTTTCCCATGACACTTTTTCTCAGAGAGCCCATCTTTTACCACCAGCACCCACCCCAAACACACCCGAGGCCTCCTCCAGTCCCTGCAGAGGAGGGGAGGCTACTAGGCGACTCTTAGAGAACCCCCAGGCTGCCGAAAAGACGCCTCGCCCCTGCGGCTGAGGCTCAGCCAGCCTGAGCAGACCAAGCTGGAGTTTTCCAAGGGGCTGGCGGCGAGGCGAAGGCGACTGGGGCAGCGCGGGTAGGGCGGCGACAACCTCCCCTGCCCTCGCCAAGGTCCCGAGCGGGGGGTGGGGGGGTGGGGGGGGAAATCCCTCCTCGGGAGGCCTGTCCCTTTAAGGAGGCGGCCCTGACTGGGTGTGCCCGGTTTCTATGGTTACCCCGCTGCGGGCGGCGGCGCGGGAGTGAGGGAGGGAGGGAAGGAGGCTGCAGCTTCTCCCCGACAGACGGAGGGAGCTGCGGGGACCCGGCGGCGGCGCCGAGCGGAGCCCGAACGGGAGCCACCCACCAGCAAAAACAGGAGCCGCCATCGCCCCGGCGGGCGAGAGGTGCCCGGAGGGCCGCAGCCGCGGAGTCTAGATTCCGAGATTCGTGGGCTGCGAGGGCACTAGGGGCCGCGCAATGCTCCGGGCCCCGACGGCGCGGACGCCCCCTCGCGCGCCGGCGGCTGGTGGGGCCTGCGAGCCCGGGCTAGGCATTGCCCCCCGACGGCTGCTCTAGGGGGCGCGGGGCCCGGCGGGGGGCGGGCGCCCTCCCCCGGCGCTGAGTCCCCGCGCCCCGGAGGGATGGGGCGGGCGGCCGAAGCCGCCTAAGATGCCGGCCATGCGGGGGCTCCTGGCGCCGCAGAACACCTTCCTGGACACCATCGCCACGCGCTTCGACGGCACGCGTGAGTCAGAGCCTAACCCCTATCGCCCCGACAAACGATTCCCCGCTAGGACTGCAGCCGACCCTAACCCCCCTGCAAGTCGCTTGATGTCCACAAGTTCTCTCTCTCTTCCTTGCTCCTCAGGAGCAGTTCCCCTGAAAGGTTCTGGTCAGTCCGAGACAACACTGGCTAGATGTCCCTGGCTGGGTTTGGGGCCTGGGATGCTCTCTGGTCCCAGAAGCACGAATCTGGACCTAGTCAATCTGATCATCCTATCCCCGCTTCTGGCACTGTTCCAAGGAGTACCCTCAGACCACCCTGTGGGGGTTGGGGTTATCAGTGCTCACTGACAGCCCAGGGGGCTCAAAAAAAAAAAAAAGGTTTGCAAATGGAGATGGAGTAGGCGGGACTCAAGAGAGTATCATGTATCCAATACCATCTCACAGCCTAAATGCACCTGCCTTGGAGCCCAACTAGCCCCCAAAGAAAATGGACTTGGGTACTTGCATCAGGACTGGGAAATTTGGAGAACGCAACCTGAGCTTCTGCATCTTGGGTTTCTGGGCCTCTGAGCACAGGGAAAGTCATGAAAGTCGTGTTCCTTCCCCTCCCTCACATTCACCTGTAGTGGGACTTCTCAGTTCTGTGTATGATTCTATATGGTCTCCTGTTCTTTTTTTTTTTTTTAAGACAAAATCAATTTTATTTAATTTTTCATCTGGTTTTCATTGCTCCCACATTTAGTTGTATATGTGGTCTGGGGTTCAAACCCAGGTCCTAACTCATGCAGGCAAGTGTGATACTG
This sequence comes from Aplodontia rufa, assembly GCA_004027875.1. NCBI lineage: Eukaryota > Metazoa > Chordata > Mammalia > Rodentia > Aplodontiidae > Aplodontia > Aplodontia rufa. Next base: position 110,105 of record PVKS010000602.1, on the reverse strand, counting down.
CTAAGCCACTACTCCAGTCCCTGATTTCCTGTTCTTGATAGGGTATGGGATTCCATCTCTGAGCTCTTCCCCGCTCCAGGTTCCTCCATCTGCTTTGCCAGTATGCTTGGCTCTTGCAGCCTGCTGATTCAGTGCCCCTGACTCCCCAATGCATGCCTGCCTCAGGGCTAGTTTTTAGTCACTGTTCTTATACCCTCTCTTCTTTTTCTTCTTCTTCTTCTTTTTTTATTTTAAAGAGAGGGTCGGTGAGAGAGAGAGAGAGGATCAATATTTATTTAGTTTTTCATGTGGCTTTCATTGCACAGACACTTGGTTGTATATGTGGTGCTAGGGTTCAAACCTGGGTCCTCGCACATGCCGCAGAGCCACTGCTCCAGCCCTGAACCAGGTCAGGCAGCTAGGGCCCAAACACAGAGGGCAGATGGACACTGGGCTGGTTGCTTCCCAGTCCAGGTGGGATCCAGTGGTAGGAGCCAGATAGCCAAAATGGTTACCTAGCTGGTGGGTGAGCCTGGCAGAGTAAAGGGGTTGCTGAAGCCAGGCTAGATAAGGTAGTATAGTCCTTTGGACATCCCCAACCCCATCCCTTATCCCAAACTGCTCAGGATATACTCGTAGGGCACAATGCCCACAAAGGGCTACACTCACCAACCTGTGTTCCCACATGCTGATTCTCAAATGCTTTCAAATACAAGTGACCACAACAGGGCCCTTGCAAGGCACTGACATGCAGGTGACATACTAAGTGCCATTCATAAATAGCTCTTTTCCCAGCACATATTACAGGATTCCAGGGGTTTGCAAAATCCACCTTCTGTTGTAGACTTTTTGCCCCTTCACCCCATACCTCCTCTGAGAGATGCTCTCTTGCAGATAGTAACTTCGTGCTGGGCAACGCCCAGGTGGCAGGGCTCTTCCCTGTTGTCTACTGCTCTGATGGCTTCTGTGACCTCACGGGTTTTTCCCGGGCTGAGGTCATGCAGCGGGGCTGTGCATGCTCCTTCCTCTATGGACCAGACACCAGTGAGCTCGTCCGCCAACAGATCCACAAGGCCCTGGACGAGCACAAGGAGTTCAAGGCTGAGTTGATCCTGTACCGGAAGAGCGGTGAGAAGCCACCTTGTCTCACATTTACAGCCTCAGCCAGCCAGGCACCTAGCCCATCCACTGACCCTCCTCCTTTCCCTTCCTGTCTTCCCAAACACCAACCCACCTTTCTATCCTCTGTTCCTCCACCCCACCACTTCTCCACCATCCTCACCTTAGCTTTAGCCTCTGCTCAGTTCTAATCTTGGGTTTCCCATATCCAACAGAAAAACATCCCTGTCTCAACAGGACATGTCTGACAGTCATATCTGCTCTCCCTTGCTCCTCTCTCCATCAAGTCTTGCCCTAAGTGAACCAGTACTGCTTCTGCCTCCCTGGAAAGCCCTGCTCCTTCCTGTGTCTTGCCCAGGATATCAATGGAGCCAGATCCTCTGTCATCTTAGCAGGGCTAAGAATGAGAGGTAGGCTAAGTCTGTCTTTATGCCCAGGGCTTCCTTTCTGGTGTCTCCTGGATGTGATACCCATAAAGAATGAGAAAGGGGAGGTGGCCCTCTTCCTGGTCTCTCACAAGGACATCAGTGACACTAAGAACCGAGGAGGCCCTGACAGCTGGAAGGAGACAGGTGGGTGCCTGTGGGGTATTGATTTAGCTGTTGTGGCTGGGTGTTGGGTACTTCAGGCCTGGGCAACCCCTTAGCATCCAGTCTGGACATGTGGATCCCACTCCCTGTGGAACTCATCACATCCTACCCTGGCTGGCTGAAAGGGCTGTGTCCTTATCTGTGCATGCCCACAGATGAGACTTTTTTTTTTTTTTTTTTTTTACAAATAAGCCAGCTGAGATAAAGTTGGAGTTTTCCAGTTAACTTTATTAAGAAGCTGCAAGCAAACAAATTCCACTTGTGCTTATGAAGCCCCTTTCCCACCAGTTAATAAGGTTGAGTACAGACCCACCTGGCTCCTTTTCCCCATGGCACACCTGTCAGAGGAGCCCCAGCCAAAGCCCTCTTTTAAGTTCTTGGGGTTTTTTTCCCCTCTTTATTTCCCAAAGGGATAGGAAGAGGTTTATTTAGGAAAGTAGATATACCTTCAAGGGAGAAGGCCCGTCTCTTTCCAGAGGGAGAGACAATACTTTTCCCCTTCTTGTATCCCTCCAAGGGCTGGAGCAGGTCTTTGGGCAGGTCACAGAACATCATTAGATGCTGGTCCAAGGACTCTTCGAAATCTGAGAATGCTGGGAATGCTTTCCATTCTTGTTCCCCAACCTCCCCCTCCGCCAGTCTACTGCTCTGTGATGCCATTCTTCAGTATCACCCTCTGACTCCTGCATCTGAACGCTAAGCTTCTCTGAGCTCCCAAGCCTATGATGATGGCCTCCTACTAACTCTGCCTGCTGTCCATGTGACCCTCCTCAAAATCCCTCTCCCAGGCCTTCCCCCATAGACATCATCTCCTGCTTTGTCTGGTCCAAACCTTCTCCTCCTGGAAGTAGTTTCTATAAGTGCGCCTTGTTGGGGGTGGCAAGTAACCCCAGGAAGTAAGGAATGACCTATGCCCCCAACTCTGAACAGACAAAATGGTCAATAAGCCAAATCAGTCAATGAGCCAGCAACTGGTGTCCCACACCCAGAACCCTGTGTTGGGGTATGTGGGTATGCCCCCCCACCATCTTAATGGGCCCCTTTTCTTTTTTCAGGTGGTGGCCGGCGCCGATATGGCCGGGCAGGAGCCAAAGGCTTTAATGCCAACCGGCGGCGGAGCAGGGCTGTGCTCTACCACCTGTCTGGTCACTTACAGAAGCAGCCCAAGGGCAAGCATAAGCTCAATAAGGTGGACTGGGTGCTAGGGTGTGTGTTTGGGGGGTTGGCAGGACAGGGGCAGGCAGAGGATATGGAAGGAGACTGTTCCCACCACAGAGAAAATGTCCAGGAAGCCACCCAGGCCCCACTAGCACTTCTGGGGTTGGGACTAAGGGAAGGAATGTTGCGTGTCTGATCCATTAAAGGTATAGAAGAGAGTCTTGGCTTTGGAGTTAGATGGGCATTGGTTCATTTCCTAATTTCTCCCCTAAATAGTTATATGACCTCAGTTAAGTTATTGATTTTCCCAAACTTAGGTTTTTTTGTTTTGTTTTGTTTTGGGGAGGGGGACCTGAGATTGAACCCAAGGATACTTTTTCAATGAGCTACATCCCTAGTCCTTTATTTTTTAATTTTTATTTTGAGCCAGTAGTCTCACTAAGTTGCTGAGACTAGCTTTGAAATCGCCTCAGTCTCCAGAGTCACTGGGATTGCAGGTGTGTGCCACCACACCTGGTAACATCAGAGGTTACTTTGAGAGTGCAGAGAGAGAAAGGAGACACATGCCTGTCTCAGACACTATCCAAACAGACTGTGCCAATATCCTTTCCTCCCTAATCTGCCCTGCCTCACTCAGGGAGTGTTTGGGGAGAAGCCAAACTTGCCAGAATACAAAGTTGCTGCCATCCGAAAGTCACCCTTCATCCTCCTGCACTGTGGGGCACTAAGAGCCACCTGGGACGGCTTCATCCTGCTCGCCACTCTCTATGTGGCTGTTACTGTGCCCTACAGTGTGTGTGTGAGCACAGCCCGGGAGCCCAGTGCCGCTCGCAGCCCGCCCAGTGTCTGTGACCTGGCCGTGGAGGTCCTCTTCATCCTTGGTATGTGCACTCTGCCCCTTCCACCCCATCACACGTCAGACACCTTCAGGGGATCATTTGGGAATCATCTGTATGGCTTACAGTGCCCCACTAGTGCCGCCTTTGCCCTCCCTGTGTTTGTGACTCATGAACTTTGAAATCAGACCTAGATTCTAAATGTGTCTCTACTTCTAATATAGTTAGGACCCTGAGCCAGTCATAGCCACACCAAGCCTCAGTTTCTCTCTCCATAAAAGGCAAAGTAATGTGTGCCTGCTAGAGTTACTGTGACAGCTAAGTCGTACTGTGGTGTATGTGAAGGGATCAGGACAGTGTCAAATGGTCAGCAGTGACCTCCCACCTCACACTGACTCCCACCCCATTTCCCGCAGATATTGTGCTGAATTTCCGCACCACATTTGTGTCCAAGTCTGGCCAGGTGGTATTTGCCCCAAAGTCTATTTGCCTCCACTATGTCACCACCTGGTTTCTGCTGGATGTCATCGCAGCGCTGCCCTTTGACCTGCTACATGCCTTCAAGGTCAATGTGGTCAGTGTGGCTGGGCTGGGTGGGTGGGCTTTGAGCTGGTACAGGCAGAGCCAGCCTGAGATGACCATCTTTCCGCATCTTAGTACGTTGGGGCCCACCTGTTGAAGACCGTGCGGCTGCTGCGCCTGCTGCGCCTACTGCCGCGGCTGGACCGGTACTCCCAGTACAGTGCTGTGGTGCTGACCCTGCTCATGGCTGTGTTCGCCCTGCTCGCCCACTGGGTGGCCTGCGTGTGGTTCTACATTGGCCAGCAGGAGATTGAGAGCAGCGAGTCGGAGCTGCCTGAGATTGGTACGGGATGCTCAGGGCAGGTGTGTGCATGCTGAGGAGTGATGCTACGTCAGACAGCTGCAGGTCTGCGTGTGTGTGTCAAAGGGTGTGCAAGTGTGTATGATTGCCACCATCACGTGGCTGCTCTCCACCAGCTGGCCATCAGGTAAACCATGGTGGGCTCTCTGGGAGTCTCAGTTACCCCTTGTGTCCTCCTGGTGGCCAGCCCTTTGTTGCATCCTTAAGCTCTTGCCTAACCAGGAAGGCCAGGCAGGGAGCTGCTGCCCTCACATCTTCCGCTGATGTCACCCTCTCTGAAGCTTGTACCCAGCACTGTGGCTCCTCAGGCCCTTGCTGCAGGCTACATCACCTACACCCCACATCTCTCTCAACTGTGTCCACATTCTTCCTGAGCTCAAAAAACATTTTCTGCCTCCAGTGTCTTTGCTCTCCTTCATTTCACCTCCACTGCCACAGCACCTCCCTTTGCTCACCACCCACTCAGTCTTAAGTGCTTCCAGGAGGGCTTCCACCACCCCCACTTCCCTACCCAAAATGTTCCAGGAAGGTTGCTGTGACCTTCTGGGGCCAAACCTACGTCCTGTGTGAAGTCCCTCTCACACCTAACCTTGCCAACCACTCTCTTGCTGCGTGAGGTATGATCCTGGTCTGGCCCCACTCTTCCCCAGCCCTTCCAAGTTCCAGGGACTCCAGACAAGTTTCCTCACATTCTCTCCTCCCTCTTCACCTTGTTTTCCCTTGGCCATCCCACAGACACCACCACATGAACATTGAGACTTCCATCCTTTCCCTTTATCAGAACCTTTCTCTATGCTCTTCATGTCCCCAAGTGAGCACACACTTTCTTCCTCCCACAATCTCTAGTCCTCTGTGGCTTTGTGGTAACTGACATTTAGTGCCTTTCCAGCTAGCTGCTCAGTGGCCTTTTGTGTCAGTCTGCCCGCTGGTGGGGTCACCAGGCATCCAGGTCAGTATTAGAAACCTGCCCTCATCAGTTCCCCAGAGATGATGAGGCTCCTGCAAATCCTCTCCTTCTTGCCAAGTGCACAGGAGATTAGTGTATGCCGAGGGCCCTCTTGGCTATTCCCCCAAGCACCCTAGTTGCTGAGCAGGTGGAAACTGGGACACTCCCGCACTGTTAGCTCCTTGGTGCCCGTCCCACAGGGAGTCTGTTGGAGGCTGCTCTGAGGTCAGCAAATGCCCTGACCATGTTTCTGCCCCTACAAAGACTGAGACACCAAAACCCCAGATTGGCCCCATTCCCTCCAGCAAGCCATTAGCCCAGTGGAGATGAGCAGGTCTTTTGTTATACTTATTATTTTAAACAGAGAGGGACAGTGAGAGAGAGAAAGAGAGAATCTATTTAGTTTTCCACATACGTTTCATTGCTCTGACTCTTTGTTGTATATGTGGTGCTGGGGTTCGAACCCCTGTCCTCATGTATGCTAGGCAAGCACTATAACTGCTGAGCCACCACTCCAGCCCCTGGGCAGGTCTTTTAAAAGATTGGGTTGAATACTGAGGGAGGCAACTCAGGGCATTTCTCGGTGTGAAAATCACCAGCCTCCAAAAGCAGCCTTGGCTGACCTGACCCTCCTCATGCACCATCCAAGTACTAGTTCTAAGACTGCTGGTGCCCCATGCCAATGATTGAAGAAGTCCCTTGTCATCTTTATCTCTATCTGGCTGTTTTCTGCCACCATCACTACCCCTTTGCCCCCGGACACCTGACTACCTAGTAAATAGTGGCCTTACTATATCCCACCAAATTCCTTAGCCTGCAATTCAATGCCCTTGGTGTTGCCCACACTTTCTAGCTAAACTGAGCTACTTGATTATATGTTTTTATTTTTCTTGTACCAGGGATTGAACTCAGAGGTGCTTAACCATTGAGCCACCTCCCGAACCCTTTTTATTTATTTATTTATTTATTTATTTTGAGACAGGGTGTCAATAAGCTGCTTAGGGCCTCACTAAGTTGCTGAGGCTGGCTTTGAACTTGTGATCCTCCTGCCTCAGCCTCCTGAGCTGCTGAAATTACAGACTGCACCACCACATCCAGCAACTACTTTCTTCTTCTTTTTTTTTTTTCCAGGGCTGAGGACCGAACTCGGGGCCTTGCGTGTACTAGGCAAGCGCTCTGCCACTGAGCTAAATCCCCAACCCCACAACTGTACTTTCTTAAGAGTCTCCATCTCCAGATTGCCTTTCCCTCCATCAGAAATGACCCCCCTCTCTGGGCTGGAGAGGCACTTGCCTGGCATGCTCAAGGACCCAGGTTCAATCCCTAATACCACGTGCACAACTAAATAAAGAAAAAAAGAAAACCAGATGAAAAATACATTTTTAAAACGACTCCCTCTCAGTTTCTTTATATCAAAACCCATCTGTCCTTTGAGATCAAGCATACATGTCCCTTCACTTAGGTTTGTGCCCCTTCATGTGGCACTTCTGGAAGGTAGCTCCTGCCCTACGGTAGTTATCTGTTCTGAAGTGGAACCTACTGGAAGCTCTTGGCCCTCAGTGCTTGAGGTTGCTGAGAGAATGGGTGTGTGTATGAGAGGAGGGATGTGGGGACCACAGGACTGTGTGCAAAAGGTGTTGGGGAGAGGATGGTGCCGAGTCTGTGCTGAGGTGGGAGGGCAGAGCATATGTGGAGAGGTGGATCTTGCTGTAGCCTGTGACTCTGCACTTGCCCTCTGCCTTTCTGTTCCACTTCAGCCAAACTGCCCCATATCCCATCTAGCACCCTAGAGCTTTCACATCCTCCAGCCAGGTTCACAGTGAACTCTGGCAGCCATGGGCTTCTGAGAGACCCAGTACACAGCCCTGCCTCCTGCCAAGACCAAGACAAGAAGTGGGTCCATGTCTGTGTGTCCATTTAAGCATGTATTCATGTGCATGTGCCTATGCAAGTGCATAGGTGCCCGCCTGAGGACTCTGAGTATATTCACCTGTATGCAAATGTGTCCCACCCTGGCCTGTGTGTCAGTGTGTGAGTTCCTGTGTGCCTTTGCCTCTCTCCAAAGCCATGCATAGGCCTTTTCAGTGTGAGTGGCTGTGGCTGTGACTGGGAATCTCTAAGGTGCTTGCGTGTGTGCCCTTGGCTTCTTGACTGTGTAGCATGTGTACAGCCTCAGTGGTGTCTGTATGCACATCCATGTGGGTGCACATGAGAGCACCTATGTGAAGTTGGGTAGTTTGGGGAAGGGGCTGATTGGTGGCAGAGCAAATGAGCTCAAAGACAGGAAAAAGGGTCTGAGTAGACAGGAGAAAGGAGAGGGCCTCTGTCCTCCAGTATTGGGGACCAGGCTGTGGCTGAATGCCAGGAACCCCAGTCTCTCTTTCCCCACAGCTGGACCCATTCCCTGAGATTAGTGCTAGTCACAGAAAAGAGGGTGTGATTCTCCTTGCTCCTCCCTTGGCACCAATAGGAACCAACTGGGGAGGTGGCAACCTCTTTCTCATGTGCTTATTGTGCTGAGGGTTGGGAGGGTAGATGGGTGTGCTGGGCTGGCAAAGAAGGGGAAAAGTGGTGGGAAGCCATAGGGGTGGGTCTGTGTCTGCATGTCCCCTACCCTAAAGGGCTAGAACACCTGCACTGTCAGAGCAGTCAAGTTGTCCTGCCTGCTCAGGCCCTCCCATCACTTCCTCCCTAGGCTGGCTGCAGGAGCTGGCCCGACGACTGGAGACCCCCTACTACCTGGTAGGCAAGAGCCCAGCTGGAGAGAACAGCTCCGGCCAGAGTGACAACTGCAGCAGCAGCAGCAGCAGCAATGAGGCTAACGGGACGGGGCTGGAGCTCCTGGGTGGCCCGTCACTGCGCAGCGCCTACATCACTTCCCTCTACTTTGCACTCAGCAGTCTCACCAGCGTGGGCTTTGGCAATGTGTCTGCCAACACGGACACTGAGAAGATCTTCTCCATCTGCACCATGCTTATTGGCGGTGAGGCCTGGCCCTGCAGGCTTCCCTGGGCCCTCTCCCAGACTGCAGGCCCCAAGTGGTCCCCTCCTCCCCACCTCCCCCAGGGCCCCAAAGCCATGGGTTCTCTGCCTTAGGTGGTCCATGTAACATAAGGTCAGGGCTGAGAGAGACTCAGTGCCACACAGAACCCATGTGTCCTGTGTAAGAGCATGTGGGGCAGGGAGGGAGCAGAGACAATGTGTCCGGCATGGTATCACACCCGATCAGGCCAGGCCTAAAGATGACCCACTCTCACCACCCTTCCCCAGCCCTGATGCACGCGGTGGTGTTTGGGAACGTGACAGCCATCATCCAGCGCATGTACGCCCGCCGCTTTCTGTATCACAGCCGCACTCGTGACCTACGTGACTACATCCGCATCCATCGTATCCCCAAGCCCCTCAAGCAGCGCATGCTTGAGTACTTCCAGGCTACCTGGGCTGTTAACAATGGCATTGACACCACTGAGGTATGGTGGGCTTCCAGGGGCTTTCACTGGCCTAAGTGATCAGGAGTGGGGATATGGGGGTAAGGAATGCTTCCCTGCTTCTGCTTTGTTGTGGGTTCTGCAGCATGGTACAGAGGGCAACCAGAAGGCTTGGAGCTCCTCTCACCCACAGTTAGGTTTGGAGGCTCTGATATCTGAGCCTGAGGCCTAGAGGAGGAAAGTGGCTGCTCAGGAGAGGACTAAAGTGAGGTGTGGTGACATACACCTGTAGTCCCAGCTACTGGTGAGGCTAAGGCAGGAGGATTGCAAGTTGGAGGCCAGCCTCAGAAACCTAGTGAGACCCTGTCTCAAAATGAAAGCTGGGTTTATAGCTCAGTGGTAAAATGCCCCTGGGTTCAAACCCTGGTACTGCAAGGGGGGAAGAAAAAGATATATAAGGGATTGAGAGGGTGGCAGAGCTAGCCCCCCTTGCTTATTGCACCCTGTGTGGAGCCTCTATCTACGTTTCCCATTGCTCCTAAAGCCTGTGAGGATGGAGAGGGGTTGGCTGGCTGGGACCTCTCCTGTCACCACCAAACCTCTTCACCTGCTTACCTGCAGCTGCTGCAAAGCCTCCCTGACGAGCTTCGTGCAGACATCGCCATGCACCTGCACAAGGAGGTCCTGCAGCTGCCACTGTTTGAGGCAGCCAGCCGAGGCTGCCTGAGGGCACTTTCCCTGGCCCTACGGCCTGCCTTCTGCACACCCGGCGAGTACCTCATCCACCAGGGTGACGCTCTTCAGGCCCTCTACTTTGTCTGCTCCGGCTCCATGGAGGTGCTCAAGGGTGGCACTGTGCTCGCCATCCTAGGTCTGTGTGGGTAGGGAGAGAGAATGTGTGTGTGTGTGGGGGGGGGGCTCTGATCTGCAGAAAACCCAGAGAGGGGGTGCCACAAAGCCACAGAAGGGAGAAACAGCCAAGATGGAGTCAGGAGTAGTCAGAGTTACGGGCAAAGCTTAGAGAAGGCCCAATGACTACAATATGGAGACACAGGAGGTGATCGTGATCTTGGAGGTGTACCTGGGAGGGCCATTCTTTTAAAAGGAGCCAATCTGTTGGGGCACAATGGCACACACTTATAATTTTAGCCTCTGGGGAGGCTGAGGTCAGAAGATCACAAGTTTGAGGCCAGAATGGACAATTTAGCGAGAACCCATCTCAAAATGAAAAATAAAAAGGGTTGAGGATGTAGTTCATTGGTAGAGCACCCCTGGGTTCATTTCCCAGTATTGAATAATAATAATTCTTTAAAGAAAGAGAGGGACAGTGACAGAAACAGAGAAAAAAGAATCAGTTTTATTTAGTTTTTCATGTGGTTTTCATTGCTCCAATACTCTGTTGTGTACATGGTTCTGGGGTTTGAACCCAGGTCCTTGCATATACCAGGCAATTGCCATAACCACTGAGCCACCACTCCAGCCCCCATAATAATAATTTTTAAAAAATAATAAAAGGAGCCAGTCTATAAGGGGACAGAGGAGTAGCATTTTCTTTTAAAAAAATTAAAGAGGGAGATGGACAGAGAGAATCAATTTTATTTAGTTTTTCATGTGGCTTTTGTTGTTCCAACACTTCTTTGTTGTGTACATGGTGCTGGGGTTTGAACCTGGGTCCTCGTGCTTGCCAGGCAAGTGCTGTAACTGCTGAGCCACCATTCCAGCCCCAGGAGTAGCACTTTCTGACAGGAGGGCAATCAAATGCTGAAGATGAAGGCATTAGGGCAAGTGTTTAGACAGGGCTGAAAGAGGAATGAAAACTGCCCTTGTGTAGGTCCCCTACATGGTAGGATGTGACTTTCCTGGAGCAGGTCACAGAGCAGACCCAGATCCCAGCCTTAGCTCAGCCTCCAAATGGCCAGAGAAAGTCATTCTGGCAAAATGGTACCTACATCATGCATAATTCTCTTAGCAAAAGAGAGGTAAAGATGAGGAATCAGTTTCCTAGATGGGGATAGAGAGATTGTTGTAGAATGGATATTATAATAATGTTCAGCAGAGGGGCCAGACAGTAGTGCTAGCCCTGTCCCAGCTCTTTATATGCCAGATCTCCTTCAAATGTTTCACATCAGCTAGGGATTGATGGGGTTGGAACCTCATCTGCCTGAATCTAAATCTCATGCTCACATGCTGTTCCTAGGTACTGAGGGGAGTCATGACCAACAGACAGGGAAGCATCTCAGGAGGGATGAATGTGCCCCTAGACTTTAGGAAAGTACTTTCAAGCCTTGTGGGAAGCATCCATGAAAAACAGTCAAAGGGGAGCATAGCCATGTGGTTGTGGGAGGCTCTCAGTGGTGACCCCAGAGGGTGAGGAACACTGGGACCGACCTGCTTGGATAAATAATGGACTTGTACACAAGATGCTGACCTGACCATAACTGACTGCAGCTGAATCCTCACTGTGGGGACAGCTGAACCCGGAGGCACTGAGGTTTATCATTACCTGGTGACCCACAATGAAGACTAGAATCATGGAAGAGAACTAAGAAGGCGATGTTGTATTACCAGATGCTTTGGCAGATACTGGGTGTCCATCCTTGCTCCCTTTAAGAAGAGGGACCACCAACAGGAGTAGGAGAAAGAATTGCCACCGGGGGTCTTGGAGCCCGAGAGAGGTGACTGGCTGTTGACACCCATTTTTGTTTGTTTGTTTTTATTTCTAATTTTTCATGAGTTCAACGTCTGTGCCTACAGGCAGTTTTTGCCAGGTCTGAGAAAATGGAGTTGTGCTCAGTTATGGTGGAACATGCCTGTAGTCCCAGCTACTTGGGAGGCTGAGGCAGGAAGATCATTTGAGCCTACCAGTCCCAGCAACATACCATTTCAAAAAAAAAAAAAGAAAAAAGAAAGAAAATGGGGCCACACCACTTACGTATGGCTGGTATTCTTTGAGGAATTATGGAGAACCAGATATTAGAAAAGAGAAAAGATAGAGTTTGACTGTTGAGGACTGGTCAATCCAAGGCAGATTGTCAAAAGGATTAGAAATAGATGGAGTTCAGTTTGGAGCCAAGGAAGCATGGTGGCTGGGAGCTGGTACAGGACGTCAAGCACCAAGACTCAGAAGAGCCACAATCACTGTTCAGTGTCCAGAGGGATCCAGGAGAATGCCCTTGTCTTTGGCCCAGGACTTTTCTCCAGAATGTCCCCAGCACCAGGATTTATGCCACCTTTAATCTATCCTGGCCTGGCCTGCATCTTCTACATTAACTATTTTTCCATTGATTTGGAGGCTCTGGCTGCCCCAGTGAATGGTTGACGCCAGTCATGACGTGGTTTTCTGCCTTGCCACCATCTCCCCATCTGCCTCCTTAGCTGAGCAGCCAGGTGCATCCTGCCCACTCCTAGTAGAGAGGCATTTGCTGTGTTCATTCTGGCCCCCACCTGTTTGTGAACTGACTTTAGCTAGGCACTGTGAGGTCCTGTGAGAAAAGGCAATTGGGTGGGCTTAGCATGGAGGATGTGGCCAGGGTGCCAGCAGTCCCTGGTCACTGCAGCTCTGTCCTTAGTCCTATTATGTCACCACATAGATGAAGACAAAGAACACACACTTAACCTGTTTCAGATGACACAAATAGAGAAAGCAAAAGCTCATGTCTCAGAAGATCATGTTGAAATCCAAATAGTTCTGAAAAAGAACCAGAGGGATTATGTTTTTCACTTAAGTTTGAGCAAAAGTCCATAAACATTTAAAGGAGACCTCCAAGTTCCCTGTGTGATGCCAGCAGCCATCTTTATCCTTAAGGATATGGACCTCCTTTCTAATTGTAGGAATGATCTGGTGGAAGGGTAAGCTACCTTTTCATGATAGTGAATGTTCTGCCTGCCCAGATTGCACCCTGATCCTCAATGGGAATGATTGAAGGGGACTCCAGCTAAAGGGGAAGGAAGGAAGGTTACAAGTTGTCTGTGTCAGACAGTTTATCTATATTAACTAATTTGATTCTCATCATGTCCCTAAATGCAGATATCTTAGATACCTTATTTCATTTTTTTTGAGAGAAGCAATTTTTATTTAGTTTTTCAAGGAACCTTCATTACCCAGACACTTCATTGTGTACATGGGTGCTGGGGTTTGAACTTGAGTACTCGCACATGCCAGGCAAGTGCTGTAATCGCCAAGCCACCGCTCCAGCCCTTCATTATTTTTTGTTTTTAAAGAGAGAGAGGGACAGTAAGGGAGAGAGGAAGAGAGAATCAATTTTTATTTAGTTTTTCATGTGGCTTTTGTTGCTCCAACACTTCGTTGTGTACATGGTTCTGGGGTTTGAACCTGGGTCCTCATGCAAGCCAGGCAAGCTCCATAACCACTGAGCCACTGCTCCAGACCCTACTTTATATTTTTCATTTTGAGACAGAGTCTTGCTAAGTGGAGGCTGACCTCAAACTTGTGATCCTCCTGCCTAAGCCTCCCAAGGAGCTAGGATTATAAGTGTGTGCCACCATGCCTAGTCTTGTTCTATTGATTCTGAGATGCATATTCCCCCACCTCTCCAACCCAACATTTCTGAGATTGGGTTGCAGACCATAATTGATGCTATATTATAGTTGCTATCTGCCAGGTGACAGCCTCAACCTGGTGATGGGAAAACCCTCCATCTGGCCTTCTGGTGAGATCAAGAAAACCCTATTGACTCAGGCAGATGCAGCTTTGCTTCTCTCTCTCTCTCTCTCTCTCTCTTTCTTTTGTACAAGGGATCGAACCCAGGGGTGCTTAATCACTGAGCCACATGCCCAGTCCCACCCCCACCTTTTTTTTAATTTTGAGACAGGCTCTAAGTCGCTTAGGGCCTCCCTAAGTTGCTGGGGCTGGCTTTGAACTTATGATCCTCCTGCCTCAGCCTCCTGAGCCCCTGGGATTATAGGTATGTGCCATCATGCCTAGCCAGATGCAACTTCTCATGTATAGAATAGGCAACTAGGGCTCTGGAAGATGAAGGACCTCAGGTGCCTAACATTTGGGCTGTGCCACCAAAGGCACTAAACTGCTGCTTTTAACCACTGATCCAGAGATAAGCTGCATCTGAATCACCTGTGGGGCTTTTAAAAAAGATCAAATTGTAGGGTCTACTATAGATATAATAATGTTAAAGGGAGGGATGAGATTGGGGAAGTCCTGGTTTAACTTTCCCAGGGGATTCTAGCTGACAGCCTATCTGTGAACCACTTGAACTAATGACTTCAGTCTCAGAGCTAAGAAGCTGAGGTTTCAGCCCAGTGGTTTTGATCCTGAAAATGAGTGTTTGAGAGGAGGCGTCCCAATGCTCTTTACTCCACACCTGGGTGGGAAGTCAGTGAGGGAGGCAACAGGGATCACGCCATGGCCCAACTAGGCCTCAGCTTCTCTCTGTTCTGGCTTAAAGCTTTCATAGTGATGATCCATAAAAGCCTGGCTCTGCATGGAGGGAGGCTCTGTGGCTTGTGGCCCACCTCCCCTCTCTTAGTGGCTGAGGGTCAGGGCTCCCTGACCTCTGCTTCCTTTCCCCAGGGAAGGGTGATCTGATTGGCTGTGAACTGCCCCGGCGGGAGCAGGTGGTAAAGGCCAATGCCGACGTGAAGGGGCTGACCTACTGCGTCCTGCAGTGTCTGCAGCTGGCCGGCCTGCACGAAAGTCTTGCACTGTACCCTGAATTTGCCCCACGCTTCAGCCGTGGTCTCCGAGGGGAGCTCAGCTACAACCTGGGCTCTGGGGGAGGCCATGCAGAGGTGAGGGTGCTGGGTATGTGCATGGAGGGGCTGGGGAAGGCATGGCCCAGTGTGCAAGCCTGCCCTTTCATGTCCACATACTCTTAAAAACCAGCCCAGTCAAACTCAGCCGCCCCTCATGTCCCTACTTGGCCCATACAAAACAGCCTGTCCCGTTCAAGAGTAAAGTCAGGTTAAGGAGGCCAAGTGCACTGGTAACAAATGAGCCTCATAGACTGATGGAGGGGCTTTCAGGGGCCGAGGCTGGAAAGGGACAGGCAGTAGCCCTCCAGGCTACTTCCAGAGAGCACTGTGGCTTCCCCTGCTTTTTAATGGCAAAATAGGACTATTCTGAGTGGCTTTTGAATTTCCCTGCATGATGTCACTAGTTCCAAACCAATTTTGAGTATTGCATTCTCCTGGATAGTTGCATTAGCCTGAGGAACCAAGTAGAGGGGTGACGTTCCACATTTGGCTGGAATTCTGAGGGGCAGCTAATGCCTCCAGGCCTTCATAGTTTTGTGGGTGCAGCAGAAAAACAGGTCACCTTTCCTGATGGGGCCTCTTCCTCTGCAGAATGGCAGACTTTGTTTTCTGTTTAATCAAAATGGCTCATCCATTCTAGAAGAGATGATTCCTTGGTGGGAAAGTTGAGTGGGCCACAACAGTTCCCATCCATGTTGGTTTCCTATCCCCAGGTAGACACCAGCTCCTTGAGCGGTGACAACACCCTCATGTCTACCCTGGAGGAGAAGGAGACAGATGGGGAACAGGGCCCCACAGCCTCACCTGCTCCCGCAGATGAGCCCTCTAGCCCTTTGCTGTCCCCTGGTTGCACCTCCTCATCCTCAGCTGCCAAACTGCTGTCCCCTCGTCGAACTGCACCCCGGCCACGTCTAGGTGGTAGGGGGAGACCAAGCAGGGCAGGGGCTTTGAAGACTGAGGCTGGTCCCATTACCCGCCCACGGACCCTAGAGGGACTGCGACTGCCTCCCATGTCGTGGAATGTGCCCCCGGATCTAAGCCCCAGGTAAGCAAGGCCCTGGGCCCCATGGCAGGGTGAGAGTGATAAGGCAGAGGCCCCACCTAGGCATACCCACACCCTGAGCACCCATCCTTCCATTTTAACTTTTCCCCACCTGCATAGTCCAAGTTTGCTCCTCTGGGAAGCCTTTCTTTAACTCCTCTGCCCTTACCTGTGTTTGTCACACCCTGCTTTGAATCTGAACTCTTGCTGTTTCATGTTGCTCAAATTTGACTGCCCAGCTCAAAGGTAAGCTTCTAGGGGAAAGGACCTTGTGTTAGCTTTCTCTTGGGACCCTGAGGGTTCCTGGCCCTGGCCCGCTCCAAGCTGCTGCAACCCGTGTGTATGGTAACACAGTAGTGGTTGCCTGTCAACTGATTTGTTATCCTGCCTGTTTGTTGATTTGTTGGGTCCACAGGGTTGTAGATGGCATTGAGGATGGCTGTGGTTCTGATCAGCCCAAGTTCTCCTTCCGTGTGGGCCAGTCTGGCCTTGAATGTAGCAGCAGCCCCTCCCCTGGACCAGGTACGGAGTACGTTGGTAGGGTGTTCCCTTTGCCCTGTTGGCCTCAACCTGGTGTTAGAGAAACTGGCAATCTCTGTCCAGAACCCCTCTTGCCCTCCCCGACCTCTGCACCACTGAGTGGGGAGTTTGGTTGTGAAGAACACTCTGGGCCCTGGGTCTGATATCTACTCAGTTTTCCAGCAGTGTGAACTTGTCTTCTCTGGCTCCAGCTTCTTGTTCACAAAATGGGTTGTGCATGTTTTAAAAAGATAATGTAACTAAAACCCTCAGCACAATGCCTAGTTCACCAGAAGGATGAAGGGTTTAGGGAACCAGGAGTGAAAGTGGGTCTAGGCCAGGTGCAGCAGCCCTGAGATGTGGACAAAGATGCCTCAGGAATGTCCATTTCTCTAGAGGACAGAACAAGGGACAGTCACAAAGAACAACTTCCTAAGAGAAGAGTGCAGGGCAGTGTAACCCAGGTCTGCTGGGAAGGGTTTTGCTGCCCTTGGTAGTTCAGGCAAAATTCACCTCCTTGAGCAAGGCCAGAAGCAGTTGTTCTTTGAGTGAGGTCCTGCCAGATCAAAGCAGTGTGTTCTAATGAGGGCAAAACCTGGACCCCATGCTGACTCGTATCAATCCCAGCTGATAACACCTTCGTATCCACAGAGAGTGGCCTGCTCACTGTCCCCCTTGGACCCAGCGAGGCAAGGAATACAGATACACTGGACAAGCTGCGGCAGGCGGTGGGTGAGGGGCAAGATGGGGTCAGGGAGGGGAAGGGGCAGGCACTGCTGATGCTTGATACCTGAGGTTGCTGACCTCACCTCCTCCCTGCCCCGAAGGTGACGGAGCTTTCTGAGCAGGTGCTGCAGATGCGGGAGGGACTCCAGTCACTTCGTCAAGCTGTGCAGCTCGTCTTGGTGCCCCATGGGGAGGGCCCATGCCCTCGGGCATCAGGAGAGGGCCCTTGCACAGGCACAGCCAGTGGCTCTGGGCTCTTACAGCCTTTGTGTGTGGACACTGGAGCATCCTCCTTCTGCCTACAGCCCCCCGTTGGTTCTGTTTTGAGTGGGACCTGGCCCCACCCTCGTCCAGGGCCCCCTCCTCTGATGGCACCCTGGCCCTGGGGGCCTCCAGCATCTCAAAGCTCCCCATGGCCTCAAGCCACACCTTTATGGACCTCCACCTCTGACTCAGAGCCCCCTGTCTCAGGAGACCTCTGCTCTGAGCCCAGCACTCCAGCTACGCCTCCGCCTCAGGAAGGAGCGAAGACTGGGCCCCCAGAGCCTGTGAGCCAGGCAGAAGCTACCAGCACTGGAGAGCCCCCACCAGGATCAGGAGGCCAGGCCTTGCCTTGGGACCCCCACAGCCTAGAGATGGTGCTTATTGGCTGTCATGGCCCTGGCACAGTGCAGTGGACCCAGGAGGAAGGCACAGGGCTCTGATTGCAAGCCCAAGAACAGTGCTGCAGACATGCTGCCCTCTGCTGCTCTGCCCAACCTCAGGACTCCATGTTGCCCACTGGCTTAGGGCAGGTAATATGAGAACGGAGGAGAACTTGCACCCTGACTCTTACAGGCGGGCTGGAGCAAGCCCGAGGGCTAGGAATCTGCCCTACTCCTACTCCTGGGGCTCTTCCTCAGCCTGCTTTGTTGACCTTGTCCAACTCTGCAGGCTGAGAGCAGAGGCCTGAGGACAAGAAGGGATCCTGTCATCACTTGCATGTGCCCTGCCTCTACCTGTCCTTACATTTTTTATATTAAAAAAAGCATAATTAAAAAAAGAAACTACTTTGGAATTCAATGCTTTTTATTTACAAAAACAAAATCTGAAGCTAATCCTCTGGAGACACAGGAGTGAAGGTGGCAATGGGGGAAGAGGGAGGGTGGCCTGCAGAGAGGAGAGGGAGGGGGCTCTGGCTCTAGGGAAGCACAAAGGTCCCAGGCTCTCCTAACTTCCCAATGACCAGCCTCACCTTCCTCAAAGACTCAAATCAATGGGCCAGCAGTTGAGCCTCCCGCTACCCACCCAGGCTATGTTCTTCCAGGAGACTGAGTTCCCAGCTCAAGGGAGCTGGAATGACAGCAGAAACTGAGGCTAGCGGCTCAGGGTTCTTGGTTTACTGTTGTCCTCACTGTGGTGTGATCTTGGCAGCCTCTGCCCGGATGAGGGCAATGAGGTCCTGGTTGATAAGGAAGACAAATCGCAGGCTGGCAATCTGGTAGGGAGAGAAAGGTGCCTCAGGGAAGAGGTGTGATGGAACCATGCCCATGTATGAGCTCACCAAGCCCCAGGCTTCATCCTGGCTTCTCAAGCTCCCCAACTCACCTCAACCACAGAGTTGTTGCTGAGGCGCCATTTGGAGCCACACAGTACAGGCCGTCCATCAATGTAGATGGGCCGTCGGCCCTCATTGGCAATGAAGAAATCACCATTGTTCTTCAGCTTGATGACACCTGTAGAACCAGAGAGGAAACAGGATGATGGAATGGGGGAAGGCTAGAAGAGAGCCAGGAAACTCCAAGTACCACCTCTCCTTCCTCAGGACAGGGGTATGAAGGCACATAGGATCCCTGAAATCCAGATCTTGAAATGCTGGCTTCTTCAGTCATGGACCCTCAGTTGGTCCATAAGGATTCCCACAGGAACTAAGTCTCAGGGCTGGAGAGAGCAATGGGAAGATGTGGGGGCTATATCCCACAATGCTCCCTACTGAGGCAGCAGTAGGTGGAAGGTACCTTGCTTCCGGGAGATCTTCCAAGCTGGGCCCTCCAGAGACAGGTCCACATCAATCTGGTTGTCCTTGGTTGCTCTGCCCAGGGTGATCTTGAAAAATGGGACAGGTTAAGGGCTGGTTCCTGAGAAATAGGGACTAAGGGTCCATACAAGCCAAGGAAAATGAGAAATCAAGGACTAGACAGAAAAAGGGCAGTGACAGAAGAGGGATGCCTAGAAAGAGTGGGAATGAGGAGGGCCTATCTCACCTCACGTGAGCGCATCAGATACCGCACCATGCGGCCCCGCAGCACTGCCAGCGTCTGGTTGTCAAAGTCTGGAGAGCTCATGCCTGGGGGAAGAGCAAGCAAGATTAGGAAGACAGTAAAATAAGGTTTATGAGTGATAGGAGTCAAGGCCTGGGTAAACATGGCATACCCAGCTGGGCACCAAGAGGGGCTCAAAGTGGGATGAAGGATGCCCAAGAGTGAGCCTTCTGGTCCCCTGGCCTCACCTGTGATGCTGTCCACCAGCACCTGCCACTTATGCAGTTCCTGTTCTAACTGTCGTATCTCTCGCTTCTGGCGCCGGTCAGCCACTGTCAGTTCTGGAGTGAGGGGTGATGGTAAGGACACTCTTAGGCCACAGCACCTTGTACAGGTCTTCTCTTATTTCAGCAGGAATTTCTATCCCCTCACTGTCCCCGCCAGGGTATACTTACCATGTTCCAAGACTTCATCTCGCATGTCTCTGAAGGGTAAGAGAAGGATGAATCAGGTCCACTTTCAGCTCACCTGCTACTTGGCTCATGACAACAGTCCTGAGTCCTTTCGTAAAGTGGGCTAGAAGGCTGTCTATCCAGCCTCAGCCTAGCCTCTTTCCCTGGGATTGAGGTGAGTTATAAGGGTAAGGAAGAGAGCCTAAGAAGCCCCCCAAAAGGGGATGTAGCAAGGAGGCCAAGCAGAAGAGCTGGGACTGGAGCCTGGGGGGGGGGTCTAAGTTAGGCTGGTCAGCCTGCGATACTCCACCTATGGGAGACTCAGCTCTCTCCAGTTCTAAGGACCTAGCCACTTACTTGAGCTTACTGTCATCAATCAGGTCTTCTGCATCGGAGAAGTTCAGCACTTGGTCCCCCTTTGGCAGTGGCTGCACTAAACAAATGACAGAGGAAGGGTGAGTACCAGGGCCCCTTCTCCAGCTCATGCTGCTGAGCAGATAGCTGAGCTAAGTGGGCACACTGCAGGAATGGGGCCAGGTGAAGAGCTGCAATGGTGAGGAAGTTTGTTCCAGACGAGGTGGCACTCTACCCATGGGCTAAGGTGGTCCTAGTTAGGGAAGGAAATTAAAGCTGACTTTTTTTTCATGAGCTTTTAGGTATGGGTGTTTGAAGGCTCTCAGTCATACAGCCTTGACTAAGCAGGAAGACACTACACTTAGCTCTATTTTACATATAAGGAAACTGATACAAACAGCAGGTTTGACCCTCTTTGGGGAAATAGCCAGTATTCAAGTCCTGCTCTCCAGATTCCAAATTCAAACTGCTCTTTCCTACCACATCACACACTCCCCAGCTTTCCTGCCATGCTGTGTGTGGGTAAAAACACAAGCAGCTGGAAAACATGCCAGTGGGAGCTGCCCCACCTTCAGCCACTGTTGTTTAGCCTGTGGGTCATGACCTGCTCACGGGTCATAAAATTAGTTTTCAAAGAACAAAATGGAATAGGATAATATCAGAGCCCATCCAATATGT
This sequence comes from Aplodontia rufa, assembly GCA_004027875.1. Taxonomy (NCBI): domain Eukaryota; kingdom Metazoa; phylum Chordata; class Mammalia; order Rodentia; family Aplodontiidae; genus Aplodontia; species Aplodontia rufa. The sequence continues at coordinate 89,425 of PVKS010000602.1, read as the reverse complement.
TTAGGATAAATAGTGTTTAATGAAAGCTTTTCAACTTTTTTGTGTGGTGCTAGGGATTGAACTTAGGGCCTCACACATGCTTGGAAAGTGCTTTATCACTGAGCTACATCCCTAGCCCAGTTTCCAACTTTTTTCTGGTGAAGATGTAAAAGGGCTTGGGATGCCCAAATCTGAGAACTTGTGCCTTTAAGCCAGCTGTTCCTGGAACTGCAGTGTCTGCTCTATAATGCACAGTGGCTGGACTGTTATTGGCTAAGGAAGGGAGCAGGTTATATAGGAGCCACGGTTGCTCTTTCTCTCTGCTGCTTAAGTGAGACTATGTGGGGAAATGAGATTGGGGTGGTCACCCCCACTACAAACCTCCCCACCAGTGCTCCCTAAAATTCTACCACTCTGATGTGCAACTGGCTTGACAGCTAAGCTTGTGGAGACCACCTATTCCCAGGGACTCCCAGCACTAAGCAGGAAGGAGAAACCCAGATCCCCACATGCAGAGACTCCAAGGGAAAACGAAAAAAACAAAACAAAAAAACAACATAACCTTTAAGATAAGGCTTTCAGTTAACAAAATAGCTTTCAAAATAGTGACAAAGGAACTAGCTTTAGCAGTAAAAATAAACTTTATCCAGTCTCCATTCCCTCTGCAGAAATTCACTGATAGCTGAGTCTGGGGAAGCAGCAGAGTTCTGGAAGCTGCAGGAATAGAGGGCTGCCCTTGAACCCATAAAACCAGAGGTCCTCAGGAGGGAAAGAATGGACTCCCTCTGCAAGGCAGATTTTCTAAACTACTGTTGCTGGAATATCTTTTCCTAACCAAAAGCTGCGGGACCCTGGTAGTGAGATGAAGGGCACACCTGAAGCTTCATTTCCAGAACAGTGTGAAAAACCACACGGAAGGCAGTAGCAGTAGTAGTTGGGCAGGAAGAGTGTGTCTGTACCAAAGAAATCAGAACCTGAATCACAAATCTCACCAAGGGGTGCTGCAGTTTAATCAGACTGCTTTTCTAGTACTTGTCACTAGGAAAAAGAGATAGTTTGGTAGTGAGGGAAGAAAAGTAGCAGACAGCACTCTGGCTGCTAAAGAGTAACAAGTGGACAGGATGTGAAGTCCCAGTTGGGATCTTCCAGATGACCTGAAAAGCACCTGATAGCACAGAATGCTTGGTGGGAAGAGAGGAGGGCAAAGGAAGAGAAGGAAAAATGGAAAGAGGCAAAGGGCAGGAAAGCTTAGAAAAAGTGGTTATTATCTCTAGGATGTGAAACAAGAAGAAGGGCAGAGATGGAGACTGTTTGAATGCTATCCATCAGAAACACACTACAAAATACTACTGTAGCCAGGTGCAGTGGCACATACTTATAATCCTATCTACTTCGGAGGCTGAAGCAGGAAGATCTCAAGTTTGAGGACAGCACTGGCAATAGAACAAGACCCTGCTTCAAAATAAAATTTTAAAAAGGGCTGGAGATGTAGTTCAGTGGTTGAGTGCCCTTGGGTTCAACCCCTAGTACTGCAAAATGACGATGACAACAAAACTAATCTATTATTTATATAATGGCAAAACGCATCAAAAATAAGAAGGGGGGGGCTGGAGCGGTGGCTCAGCGGTTTCGGCGCTTGCCTTGCAAGCATGAGGACCCGGGTTCAAACCCCAGCACCGCGTACACAACTGAGTGTTGGAGCAACTAAGGCCATGTGAAAAACTAAAATAAAGTTGTTTCTCTCTTTCTCTCTCTCACTGTCGCTCTTTCTTAAAAAAAAAAAAAAAAAAAAAAAAATAAGAAGGGGTAGATGACTCTGTCTAGACTTTCTGACCAGGATTCCAGGCAATCCTGGATACACTTACCACGATATCAAAGACCATTCCAGATGCTTTCTCCCCATCTGGGAGGAAGTCATTCTTGTTGCAAAGGTGAATAAGACTGGGGACTACTAAGGAACCTGTTATAGGACACCTTGAAGCCAGCTGTCCCTAGAGCACTTCCTGCACACACTCAAAGATACCCAATTGCTCTGCCAATTCCTGGGGTGTTACCTGTCTGGTCCTCCAGCAGGTAATACTGCTTCATGAGTTGCCAATGCGCCTGCAGAGCCTTGGCAGTACGGGCCAGGTAGAAGGCATCAGGGTGTCTGTGCAGTAAGTCCTGGAAGGTCTCCAAGGTGGGCTGGCTGGTCTGGAGGCAAGAAACATGCTCTGTACACCTGGATTTCCTCACACCTGCCTCTGCCTTCCCACCCATCCCCTTGCCTCAGGAGTTAGGAGAAGTAACAGAGTCAGCCAGGGAGGCAGGCTTGGCTCCTCTAGAGGCCAGTCACAAAAGCCTTTACAGTAGTCAGACGGGGCTTAGAGGACTCCAGTAGCTGTTGTTTTCTAGGTGGTTCAGCTTGCACCCTTCCCTGATTCTCAACCTTCCCTGACCCCGCCTTACCGATCCCACTTTGCTTAGCAGCTGTTCCTCAGCCTTGCTAAACAGGGCCTTGCTCTGGATGGCTGCAATGGCCTCCGGGTGCAGCTGCCTCATGGCTTGGCAAGCCAACCTGGGCATAGGAAGAGACAGAGGGCAGAGCTGAAGGGAAGTGTCAAGCAATATGGATTTCCTACTTCCCCAAACCAGCAGGCCTTTATGATCTATAACCCAGAGACCATGTCTTCAATAGGAAAGTCCAAGGCTTAGCATAACACCTGTGGTCTTATGGGTTTGCCAAACTAGTAAAGAGGTGACCCAGGAAACTGAGGCTTCTTTGTCTCCTAAAGGCCTAGTCCTAAAGCATACCCTGATGCTTGCTGCTGCTCCTTTTCTAGCTCTTTCTCCTTACTTGGATCACTGTGTTACTCGACAGCACTGTCTATCACCTCTGCCAAGCTGAGGCCAACCCATTTCCTGGTATATAGCAGCTGTGGCTACATTTTTTTTTTTTTTAAACTGGGGATTGAATCCAGGGGTGCTTAACCACTGAGCTATTTCCCTAGCCCTGCCATCTTTTTTTTTTTTTTTTTTTTTTTACAGGTTCTCACTAAATTGTTCAGGGCCTAAGTTGCTGAGGCTGGCTTTGAACTCTTGTGATCCTTTTGCCTCACCCTCACCCTCACCACCACACCCAGTTGTGGCTACTTCTTCAGTGATGTCAGGGGCTGTGGAACAGAAGATGCTTGCTTAACATTCCACCAAGATTTGAAGATCCTAAACTGAGTGAGGAGGAGGGAGAGTATGTCGCACATGTGCGAGTCAACTCTGGCTGTTAAAACTACAAGGGGCCTAGGTGTTCTTGTTTCAACTCTCTTTTTGTGAGGAAGAAATGGTGGGAAGTGAGTGTAGAAAGGCTGGGAGATGACCAGCCCAAAACCACAATACACACAGTGGTGTAAATGAGGATCCTAGCACTCATGTGGACATTTTCTCTTATGCCACTTCCTCTGCTTTTGTATTTCCCTGCTTCTGGCATAAGGCCAGGACTAGCAGATTGAGGGCAGGAAGAAGCTTCCCTATGAAGCCCAGCAGGTTCTTGGATCGTTCCAGAGGATGTAAGGCCCCACAAACCCTGCTCCCCAGGTCCCTCACTTGGACCCTGGTACAAAATTTGTCCCTTCTGCACCAGGAGCCAAATTTTAGCATGCCCAATACCTCCCCACTGTTGAAGCCAGTCCCACTCACTTGGAGATGACAGGATCATAGAGCAGGGCGTACCAGCGCTCCTGAACTTCTCGAAGGGTAAAACGGCAGCTGAACTTCACACCCAGGTGGACAGATGTCAGGTCGTTGGTCTGCAAGGGCCCAGAGGGTTTTGCTCCAGTCTTAGCAGAGGAAGAACCCTTCCAATGCTTTGCTGAGCTAGTTTGGGAGCTGGGAACTAGACCTGAGGTGAAGATGTGGGGCCCTAATCCTGTGGTGGAAACACTACCTGCAATACAGCATTGATGAGCAAGAGGTCATCTGCAGGTTTCCAGCGGCCCAGATCCTTGGTCACCTGAAGTGGCTGTTTGTTCTTCTTCACACGCTTCGTGAGTCCAGGAGCTGGGGCAGGACTGGGTGCCACAGGAGTACTTGGAACCTTGGACACCTAGGCACAGGACAGGATCAGAGAGCTCAAAGCTGGCACTAGGGGAGCTGGGGCTTCAGGCCTAGAGCTTCACAGACTGTGTAGCAGCCATAGTCTCAGCTGACAATAGGAAGCTAAGCAGGGAGCTCAGCTTTCTAATACCCACCCCCATCCTTGCCAAATTAATTCCACATAATCTTTGATCATATGGGGTCTTTTCTTTGCTGGTGGTACCCCCAACCCTAGAAAAGAGGGTGGGTGGGGAAAATACCAGGAAAACACTCTTGCTGGTACAGTGTCTGAGGCCAGAGCAATGCCACCTGGGGGTTATTTTTACACTCTGAAATGCTGGGAACAGGCTGTCTGTTCCCAGAATAGATGCATGCTCCATGCCTCCCACACGGAATGTGATACAGGATGCACTGGCAGGATGGGGGCGGGGGGTGCAGCAAGAAAGGGGAATAGGGAGAGATGTGAGGGATTTGGGGTGGGGGCCGAGGCAGCTTGGTCCTCTCACAAGTTTCCTCTGCACGGCTCTTGGCAGCTGGCAAAGGTTCTAGGGAAATCAAAATCTGGCACTGCCCACCCCCCTACTTCTCCCAATCCCTCACCTTCTTCTTCTCACTGGAGGAGGGTTCACTCCCTGAACAGCGGCCTGGTTCTACCCCACTGGTTCCTTTCACCCGGGTAGAGGACTTTGCTAGGCTGCTCTCCACCAGCTCATCATCAAACTTCTTTCTCTTGATAAACCTGTGGAGGGTCCTACCCAGTAAGCCACCTTTACTTCTGTTCCGTTGCTTTCACTTTCCACCAGAGCCAGGTTCAGTGGACACAGAACCACCACATTCCAGCCCTGAAATGACAAGTGACTGCCCACAAAGACTTCATGTCAGACCAAAGATCTCCCTCCCCTACCCTCAGAGCTATATGGAGGGATTGGTGGGGGAAAGAAAAGCTCAAGGCTCTGCTTAGATACCAGAGGGGCTCGGGTAACCATTTCCAATAGAGGAGAAGGTATACAATACTTAATGACACAGGCCTTCCTCCCCTTCTGGGTCCTTCCAAATTCTGACTACCTGGAGGAGCTTCTCCGTTTAGGGATGGTACCCAAGGCCTGGGATGAGGCCCGCTTCTGCCCTGCCAGCGACTCCTCATCCTCTGAGCGGCTAGCAGTGCCTGATGCCATCAGGGATGAATCTAGCAGTCCCTGAGAATCTAGAAAAAGAGAAATAGTGAACTCAGGGCTTTTAAGTATCTAGTAGAATCTGAATATACAACCCATTCTCAGCCCCCTTCCCCTGCCAGCCCTCTTGGCTTCTCCCTCTTTGACCCTAAAGTTTGAAGGTGGGCGTTCTTCAGCCATCCAAATCTCATCTGGGCCAGACATTCCTCACATTCCTTGGTGGGCAATTCTCCTGGTGCTATGTGTCATGTCATGTAGCACAGGTCAGACTGGTGATGCCCACACAGCAGGCTCTGGACATAACTGCTCCCTCTGCATCAAAATGTAGTATGCCGAAGAGTCGTACCTCAACAGCAAGTCAGTCAACTGTGGCTCTGACAAGAGGAACAGAGGTGATGCTGGCCCAGGGGGAGGTGGTAATGCCCAGTCTAGACCAAAAGACATATGTGCCAGGGACAGGGCCAAATCAGCAGATGCTTGGTGCACGAGCATTTGGGGAACTGGCTGGCCTCATACTACCTTTGTCCATCCTCTTAAAGTCCCAAAGCCACTGGTTCCAAACCACAGGGCTAGGAGGAAGGGTCCCACAGGCTCATCCAAGGATTCTGACCAGGTAAGCTTGGAGGCTGAGAGAAGATTCTGCAAAGGAGAAATGAGGTTTCCTGAAGCTCAAGTTTCCAACTGGCCAGCCTCACCTCCTTATACTGGCTTAGGTCTCATAAACCAGGAAAGATTCAAGGAGTGGAAAGAGGCATAAGGCTCAACTCTAAATACTATGCTTATAAACCAGAAGCCCTGTGAAAGTCAGAAACCTTTGAGAATACGATAAAACCAATGGACTCCAGAAAGATGTACAGCATGCCATTTTAGGGGGTGCCTAATTCTAGTCATAAGTCCTAGGCTAAGTACCCTGACTATAAACTACCAAGAAACATGGATGTTGGTTCACTTTTTTCTTCAGCTGCCCCTGAAGCTCCAGTCTGTCCATCCTTCTCCTATCCCCCGCCCCCATTTACAGCCCTTGCTGATGGGGAAGCTAAGCTAAAAGTTACTTGGGAACTGTGTGAATAGCAAGGGTGCTGCCTCCATCCCCCTACCCTGGAAAATTCAGGTGCAAGACAGGAATTCCTGGAGTGCTCTGCTTGTGGGTCCTGCCCCTGCTGACCAGGGTGGCTCTTGGTCGAGTGTTGCCGCCCTGCTCCCAGGTGTAAAGCGCTGCTCCCAGGGACACAGCCGAAAATCTAGACACCTGGGGAGAGGGTGACGGGGCTGGATCCTGCATGTAGACTGAGGCAAAGCCTACGCCCTTCTTCCTGGGTCTCCGCCCTGCCTCGCCCAATACCCAATGTGGGTGACCTGTTCAGGTCTGTTTCAGGGATTCGGGGTAGGAGTGGTGAAGTCAGCTCTGCAACTCAAAGTATAGCATCAAGCAAACCCTGATGCTCTCGCAGTATCGGTTTAAGTGCCACCGGCTGGTGGCCGGGGAACTAGGGTCAACTCCCAAGTCAATTCCCACCCCACCGTTTGTGTGCCACCTTTGCGCATGCGTAACGCCTTGGGCCTATTAGCCCGGTTCGGCCCACGCATGCGCAGGTTTTCGGGGCGCTACCGGGGCGGGGCCCCAACCTTGTGGGGGGTGATCCCCCGCGGCACTCTGGGAAACGCCATTTCACCCGCAACTCTACTCGCAACCCTAAGAGGCGAACCGGGAATTCTCACCATTCCTAGGCTGCCAGTTCCAACAATTTTTCTGCGGCGACAGCAGCAGCCGCAGGCCCAAAGCCGGCTTCCGTGAGTTACGTCTACTTCCGGGTTACGAACTAGGTTCTGTGCAATCTTTTCCGGTTTGTTCTGGAAACGTGCGTGAAGGAGGTGTGGCCATGGCCGCGAAGGTGTGACCGTTTTGCTGAGAACCGAAAGTAAAAACTCCCAGTTGGCCCAGCATGTAGGGAGACGTCGGAGATTATAGGTACCTGGAAGGTTACCTGGGTCGAGGGAAAGACGAGACAATGCGGAATTGAGGTTGGGAGAGTTCGAGGGCGGGGTGGGGCCGCGGACAGGATTTCGGCTTCGGGATTCGTAGTAGGTGTGGGAGACTTGAGGGTTTCCCAAGACCAAATATGCATTGTTTGATTTTACCAGCGATTTTAGAGAAACTACTGTGTCAGGCCCCATACTAGGTACGAGACGGGGAGAAAATGAGAAGCTCGCTGTGTCCGCTGAGATATACTAGACAGTAGGAGCTGGGAGGTTCGTGGGCTGCGTTCCTAAGAAGGTAAAGAGAAGGACGGTGAGAGAGAGAGAGAGAGTAGTGAGTCAGTTTTTATTGAGTTTTTCACATGGCTTTCGTTGCTCTGACACTTAGTTGTGTACGTGGGTGCTGGGGTTTGAACCTGTAGTACTTGGGTATGCAGGGCAAGCGTCGTAACCACCGAGCCTCCGCTCCAGCCCCAGGGTATTCCTTTTAAAATAGAAATCTGGGGCTGGAGAGAGAGCTCAGTGGTTGGAGTTCTTGCTAGGCATGTGCGAGGACCAGGGTTTGATCCCTGCACCACATACACAACTAAGTGAAGGAAAAACAAACAAAAGCCCACATTAAAATAGAAATCTACTCATATCCTGTATGTGTTCAGAATCCTTCATCTTAGAGTAAAAGCCCATGGGAGCTGAGTTGGTTGCTCAGAGTGCTTGTCTATCATCTGCTAGGCACTGGGTTCAATTGTTAGCACTGCATATTGCATAAAATGAATAAATAAAAGGTGTTCTGTTCATCTACCAAAAAAAAAAAAAGATCATGGTCTAGGCCCTGTTATTTCTCTGACCTCATCTTGCCTGTTTTGCCCTTTTAAAAATTCTAGTAATTCTAATTCCTACACCTACATTTTTCTCCTTTGCCCTTACTGTCTTCTAATAAATGTTGTAATTTTCTTATTTTTTTTTCTGTTTATTGTATGCCCCCCAGCCATGGAAGCTCTGACTGAGTTTTTTTGCCTTATCTTGTTCACTGCCAAAGTAGGTACTTAATATTTGTCAAATAAATGTCTTCAATAAATCTACTGCAAAGGAGAAGTCTGTGCAAGGAGCAAGACTGGATAGGGGCAGAAACAAAGAGTTCCGCATGCTAAGTTTGAGGTGTCTATAAGGTATCTTGGTGGAGGTGTTGAGTTCAAGAGGCAGACACAGTAGCTGGGTCAGGGAAGAAGTCTGAACTGGAGATACACATCAGGAAGTTAACATGGAGATGAGGATATGGATACATAGAGAGAGTGTAGGTATAAAATGAGGCAATACATTTAAGGCAAGTTGGAGGGGGAGGAGAACCCAGAAAAGCAGAAGAATGTGGATGAAAAGAAAAGTTAGTAATGGTACTTACCATCCAGCCTCCGATTCACCCTCCCTGATTCAGTAGTTTTCATTGTCCAAAACCCTTTCCCTGGTATAGATGTGGCTTTGGCTTACAGTGGAAGCCACATTCGTGGTTCCTCCTGAATTTTGCTCAGAGTCCAAGACTCCTCCTCCTGGGTGATTAGAATACAGTAGTTAAGGGGGTAGAGCAGTGGCTCAGCAAGCGCAAGGACCCGGGTTTGAACCCTAACACCACATAGGAAGTGTCGGAGAAATGAAAGCCACATGAAAAACTAAGTAAAATTGATTCCCTCTCCTCTCAGTGTCCTTCTCTCTCTTAAAAAAAGAACACTGGTCTGGAGTCAAAGTGCCTAGTTTCAGACCTCTATTATCTATTAGTTTGGACCATGTCTAAGATACAGTTCTTGGTGCCTCAGTTGCATCATCTATGGGGGAAAAAGTAGTTCCCACTTCATAGGATGGTTCTGAGGAGTAAATCACTAATTAAATCAGTTAGTATATAATAAGATTTTAGCAAATGTTGGCTGGCTTGGGTTTCAGCGTCTCCTACCAGGTGGACTGATTCTAGGACTTAGACTTAGTGATAGCACGGTCTCTCTTCTCTTCTGTTCACTAAAGCAGGACCAATTGCTCTTTCACCTAAGGCTTTTACCTTCGTGAAGCCGTCAGAGGACACAGGGTCTTTCTGCTATATGCTCATGTACTTTACCTTCTTAGGGAGTCAAATTTAATAAAGCTAATAACCAGCACAAAATTACCTTGAGATTTACAATGCATTTTAAGTCAACACATACACATACTTGCTGTTTTTTCTCCACATAAAGAGAAACCATTTGCAAAGAAAGACTCGCATACTCAAAACTGAACCCCTCTGAAGTATCAATCCCAAGTTAGAGGATCACAGTCAAAACTTTATGAAACATTCAACCTCTTTTTTTTTTTTTAAGAGAGAATTTTATTTTTTCATCTGGCCTTTGTTTCTCCAACACTTAGTTGTGTACGTGATGCTGGGGTTCAAACCCAGGTCCTTGCGCATGCCAGGCAAGTGCTCCAACTGCTGAGCCACTGCTGCAGTCCCCATTCAACCTCTATTTTAAAGGGAGAGGGACGGTGAGAGAGACAATCAATTTTATTTTTTCATGTGACTTTCATTGCTCCAACACTTGGTTGTGTACGAGGTGCTGGGGTTCAAACCTGCGTCCTCATGCATGCCAGGCAAGCACCATAACTGCTGAGCCACCGCTCCAGCCCCCCTATTCAACCTTTTTCATGTAACAAAACTTAACCAGCTCTGCTCGGGTGGGCCATAACCTAACCTGGTTGTAATCTTCTTACCTTCAGCAGAGGTTGACAGGCAGTCCAATTGTATCAGTGCATGGTACTGAATTGGCTGGATGCTGGGCATCAGAAGGGCTGCTGGAGCCAGGATGTGCTTGGTGGGGAAGAGGACATCATGGAGGGTTTGGGTATAAAGGGGCTGTTGGGCTTATACCTGAGAGCTTCCTGGGAATGGCAGGCCCACCCGAGTATCTCACCACTCAGTACATGCTCTTGAAACCTAGTTGGGACCTGGGGCTACATACCTCTGGCCTAGGTGCTAAAGGGAGGAGGGCAGGCTGGCCACAAGGACTGGCCACCAGGACTGGCCACCTGAATGCCTAAAGTCTTCTGCCAGGACCTTCCTTGGGTGGGTGTGTGCTGCCAGAGAGACCAAGGAGGGCAGGCTGTCAGAGCCATACCCTGTCCAAATATGCTGCCCAGCATTGGTGAGCCTGGTCAGCAGGCATCCAGACCCTTAGGGAGCCAAGAGGGTATGATGTCGCGTTTCTCCTCACTTGCCTGTGCACAGGCTGCCCAACACTCCGTCCCCACAACCTTGCAGTACCTAGAGAAAGGGTGGGACAGGGTACCAGCACCCTAGCCCAGTACATAATGTCCATGGGCCACAGACCTGGATGCAGGCCAATGGGCTCCTAGGGCTAGGGGCAGCTGGATTTGCTGATAAAACGAAACTACTAAAGGGGAACAACATATCAGCTTCCATTTGGCCCTGGTCTAGTGACTCCTTTCATGAAGATCTCTGAAATGTTACCTGCATTTATACCCAAACTCACTTTCATCCTTGAAATGCAAATCAAAGATCTCATTTTACCTTCTCTGGGTCTGTGGGGCTTTCAGTCACCTGGGCCATAAAAGTGGCACCCAGCCAGGAAAAAAATAAAAATAAAAACAAAAAATAAAAAAACTTAACCATCTCAGTCCAAAATTCAGAATCACAGTAAAGAAACTTAGATTACTCTTATTAAAATTAAGTGTGTGACAAGGATGGTCCCTGTAGCTCTTTTTATTTAACATGGCTTTGGAAGTACTTACCTACATAATGATAGAAGGGAAAAGGAATGAGATACAAAAACAGAAGAATTAAACTATTTATGTATTTATGATTATATGTATTGTGTATTATGATGTTAGCCGACCTGGAAAATCCAGGAACATCAACTGGAAAACTAATACAAGTAAGATAATTTAGCAAGCTGGCCACAGCGGAACATGCCTATGATCACAGCAACTCAGGACACTGCGGCGGGAGGATTGCAAGTTCAAAGCCAGCCTCAGCAATTTAGTGAGATCCTAAACTACTTAGAGTCCTGTCTCAAAATAAAAAAAAAAAAGTGTTGAGGATGTGGCTCAGTGGTGAATTGCCCTTTGGTAAAAAGAAAAAAGCAAAATGGGTATAAATTAACATATTTTTAAAATTAACAATAGCCAATATAAAGAATAAGGGAATAAAATGTATCATTTATAATAGCAATAACCAAATAAACTAACTAGTAGTAAACTTAACCATTAATGTGCTGAATCTAGGGACTGGAGTGATGGCTCAGTGGTTGGAGTGCTTGTCTGGCATGTTCAAGGACCCAGGTTCTAACCCCAGCACCACATACACAACTGTGTTGGAGAAACAAAGGCCAGATGAAAAATAAATTTTAAAAAATTGATTCTTTCTCTCTCTTTCCCTCTCTCTCTTTAGAAAAAAATGTGCTGAATCTAGGTGCCCCAGTCTAAAGTGCTATCAAAGGATACAAAACGAGGCTTGAATAAATGGAAAAGCATACTTTATCTTAGTGTAGAAAGACTTGCTATCATAAAGATGTCAGCTCTCCATAAATTAATCTATAAATTCAACAAATCTAATAAAAATACCAACAGACTACATAACCTGAATATAAAGTTCAGATGGAAATATTTGCATCAAGAATACCATTAGCATTTTGAAAAGGAAATAGCTGTACCAGATAGTAAAACATTAAAAGGTACAATAATTAAAATAGTAAAATCTAAGGGACACTAGCACATGCATAGGCAATTAAGGAAACAGAATAGTCTAAACCCAAGATGTTAAAATTTTTAGTATCTTATAAAGATGGCATTGTCTGTCAGCAGGGAAAAGATTGATTACACAATAAATAGTATTGAGACAATTGTGTAGCCACCTGGAAAAAAATAATGTGGCATCTGTACTTCAGTTCTTACTAAAATAAATCCAAATGAATCAATTGTGTTTAAGTAAACATAAAAGTAAAACTACAAATTTATGTCATAGTGGAGAAAGTATTTTTCAGGATGGTACAATATTCAAGCATAAAAAATTACCAATTCTGTCAACATGAAAATCTATAATTTCTGCCAAGCAAAAACACATCATAAACAAAGACAAATGGCAAACTGGGGAAAATATTTGCAACTCATCATAGACAAAGGGACTAATTTGCTTAGTATATACAAAATCTCTTTAAATCAATATGAAAAAGAACAAAAATTCAATACGAAAATGGGATTGTTAAAAGGAAAGATAAATGGCTCTTAATACTCAACCTTTCACAAGAAAATTGAAACTAAATTTAGATATAATTTTTCACCTACAGATTGGCAAAAAATTTAAACATTTGACAATACACCTTTGGCATGATTGTAAGAAAAGACGCCCTATCTGTGTTGCTGGTAGAACTGTAAATTGTCAATACTAGTCAAAATTACAAGTGCATATATAATTTCTTATCCAATATACTTGCTCACACACAAAATAAAATACATACAAACTTATAACATTGTTTATAGTAGCAAAAGTTTAGAAAACATCCAAACATCTATTACTAGAGTACTAATAAAATAAACCATGTTACTTCCATACAATGGAATATCATACAGCAAGGCTGAAGAGCTGTCACAAGTCTATAGGTCATGATTAGACTTTATCTAAGAGAAAAGTCATTGAAGAGTTTTTAAATAAGGGTGTGGTATGAGATCTGCATTTTAGATCTCTCTGGATTATCATGGGGCATTAATTGAAAGAGTAAATTAGAGACAGGGCCAATTACCCAAATTAAGGTAATTTCACCAAGAAAACACATAGCTATAGACTGGATAGGGCTGGCAATAGATTGGGTGTACCCATGCAAGAAATAAAGCACTGATACCTTGATTTTCAACTTTGGGGGTGGGTGGAGGCATTGAGATAGGAACACAAGTAGAGACATAGGCTTGTGGGTGAGATAGAAAGATAAAGAGCATCATTAAGATGAATTGAATTGAGGTGCCAGTGGGCAACCTGTTCAGATGTTCAGTTGGACATCTGCATATACAGCTCTGTGATTCAGGGGAGAAATTGGAATTGGGGATAGATTTAGGAATCACCTTCATATAGCTGATGTTTAAAGCCACAGGGGAAGGTAAAACCATAAGTTTAGGCACTAAAGCCTCCCTAGAGGGCATAGGCAGAAGATAATGAGAAGAACATCTGGAAGAGCAATAATCATGTCAGATGTAAAGGAGAGAGTGTGGTGGGGTTTTACTGGTCTGTGTTTCTCATTTCATTGAAAGTCTTTGAAGATATACATAGTGTTTTGTTTCTCCCTGTTTGTCCCATCCAGCCTTCAGTTGATTAAAGAATTTGCACATAGCAGGTATGTCTGTGAAAAAATAAGGACATGCATGAGTAAATCAAATCATGACTGGTTCTTCACTCTACTTTGGTTCAGCCTTCATTACTGCTCCTCTGATTGCTCTCCCTATATCCATTTATGCTCTAAAATTTTCTACATTGCCACAGCAACTTCTCTAAAGCACATATGTGATATTACCATGCCTCTCCTCAAAAATCATCCATGGTTCTCCACTACCTACAGAGGAAAGTCCTCTGGGTGGCCTTCCAGCCCATCTAAGTCCCATTCCAGCTGAACTGGTTTCCTACAGTCCCTGAACCACAGCCACACCAACCACTCTCTGTTCCATGAACATATTCTGTACTGTTAAAGTTCTGTTGCCTTAAAACCCCTCCTGGATTTGCCTACCTGTAGCAAATCTACCGCTCCTCCAACATTTTGTTGAAACCCTACTCAGGCCTGAAGGTCTTCTCAGACCCTCTGCGATGAGCATCCCCTTCCCCTGTTCATTTCACTTTGTACTCATGTCACAACACTTGCCCTTGTTTTTTATATATGCCAGCTCCCCACTGTTTACTATTTTGTCTCTACACTGAAGTGTGAAGAGAGATTGTGTTCCAGTGCCATCATTACAAATCCAGCACTTAGCACAATACTCAGTAAAGAATTGCTGAATGGGTGGGTGGACAGATGGATGGATTGTGAGTTCTCAGGAGTACAAGAACCTAGATTTATTTATTTTTGTAACTGTTCCAGTGCTTTGCATAGAGTTAGAACTCTGTGTTTGCGGTAGGATCATTGGCAGTTTGTTTAATTCACTTTCGCGTACTGCCTCGTATGAAGCATGGCGCCACAGTAGATGCTCAATAAACATTTAAGGAATCAGTGCGGGAACAAGTTCTCATTTAATTTGCTTTCAGAGGTCCCTAGAGAGGCCAGTAGCTTTGGCAGTGTTTTGTGTGTGCCTTTTGCCAGCTCTGACAGACTGCCTTTGTGGGCCAGTGATGAGCTGTGTCATGTAAACATGGCTATTGAGGGACTGTGAAGTGTGGCTAACAGACTGCATTAGGACTGTCATGGCTGTGGAATGCTCGATACAATGAGATGTAGCTCTTTAAGCAGAAACACAGCCTGGGAGGAGCCTCAGAGGTAAAGGCAAGGCAGCTCAACTAAGGAGGGATCTCTTATTCCACAGTGAGGAAGTTTGACTTGGTTTCTACTGTGTGCACAATCCTCTGAGCTGAGGAAGAGGCAGTTGCAACTGTGAAGGCAACCGACTGTCTGCTCTTTAGGGTCAAGGATAGGTTCACCAGTAACCCCAGAACAAAGGCAGGGTGTGGTGATGTTGGAATAGATGCATGAACAAAGTGGAGCCAGCCTCTAGGACAGCAGTGAGTCCCAGGGAGTACAAGAGGAGACTTTCTGGGGGTGGAATTTGAGCTCATTGACTAAACTTTCCAGAATGGGCTGAGAACTGCAGTAACATCCGGCTGGGCCCCCTGGTCCTTGCTCCCAGTCTTCTGTCTGTGTTCACCATTGTGTTCAATAATGTTCTGGAGTGAAGGTCATATCATGTCACTTTTCTGCTGAAAATTTTTTCCACTATGGTTCCCATTTTATTCGAAGTCCAAAAATGCCCTTACAGTGGCCTACAAGCCTGGTGTGATCTGCCCCCCATCACTGCTTGGGCATCATTTCTCCTGTTCTTCACTTGCTCACCTGCCCCAGGCACTCAGGACACTTTGCTATTCCTTGAATATGCCAGGCACACTGTGCTCCCACCTGGGATTGGGCTTGCAATCTGCCATGGCTCCCTTCCTCATCTTCTTCAAGTCTTTTGTCAAACATCACCCTGGGGAGGCTTGCCATGACCTGTGTTAAACTGCAACCCCAATATTTTGGAACCTTATTCCTCTTTGGAAATATGTGTTGTTTCTCCATAGCATCTTTTACCATCTGACAAACTATTTTACTAATTTATTTTTGTTTCTTGTCTGCCCACTCTCCAATAAAACATAAATTCCATGAAAGGACTTTTTAAAAATCTATTGTACTCACTACTACGTCTTTAATATTTAGGATGTTACCTAGTGTGAGATGCCCAACAGATGCTTGCTGAGTGAATGAATGAGGACATGGTACATGTTTGAAGAAGGATATAGGAAGGGCCTCCTGGCAAAGTTCCTAAAAAATAGTTACCTAAAGAATAATTTGCAAGGACAGATCTCTGCACTGCAGAACTGAGGACCCTGCTGGAGGTGGGTATTTAAGTGAGGAGGAGGTGCCCTGAGACCAGGCAGATAAGACTCTGGCTGTCATAAATCATTGACAGGATCCAGACATCCAAAGGGTTGGTCAGGAATCTCTTTTCATTTGTCTTTTCATTGATATACCAGGATCTTTCTCTTATTTTCTCAGGTGGACCCCACAACCTTCCATTGTCCACCATTGTGCTTTTAATTCTGCATCTCTCCCTGGCAAGACCTGCCAAGGCTCTTAAGCAAGCTCTTTGCTGCCGCCTAGCGGCTCTTATGGTAGCAGTAAAGGAACTTCCAGAAAGTAAGCCACACAGAGACTTAGAACTGGGTGATGGGAGAGGAAACAGTTTTCTTAACCTCATGGTAATGCTGAATTATTGACATCTGTACCCCACTCACAGACTTGGCCACCCATGGCAGTGACCTTCCATCAGCAGAGTTCTGGCTTGTACACCAGCTGCACTCAGGTTTTGGCTGTTTCAGGCTGATCAACTCCAGGGAAACAATTTGGAGCAAGAGGCAGATCACAATGCCTTGAAGGACATTTAGATCAGTGATTAGTATACCTAGCCTCCATGTCCTCTGCCTTCCAACTTAAAGCTAATAAAGAGCCTTTGAGGAGTAATGAAGCCATTAACTAGCTCAGGGCCTCATAGTTGGTGATTTAAGAGGAAGAGCTAGGACCAGCGGAGAACCAGAGCCCATGTCCTATGGGATGCTACTCAGTTTAGCTACTGTTATATTCCAGTCATTCATTAGTTTTGTAAGTAAACTATTTTTTCAGAAATCTGCCTAAGCTAGTATCAGCCCCCAAAACAGTAAATGTTCTAGAAAGTTACTGGGTTACCTTATGGACCCATAAAGCAGGGAAATAGCTGTGTTTCAGGAATTAGCTGGCAAAGTTTCTAATGAGAAGGCTGCATTATTTCTTATTTTTCTATGGAATATCTTTTTCTATCTGGCTGCTTTCAAGATGTTTTCTTATCTTTGGTTTCAGGAGTTTCACCACAATATGTTTAGGTATGTTTTTCTTTGTATTTAACCTCCTTGGGTTCACTGAGCTCCTTGAATCTGAGATTTGTTTTCTTTCATTAATATGGGAAATTCTCAACGATTATCTCTTCAGATTTTAAAACAGTCATTTTCTCTTCTCCTTCTGAGTCTTTTATCATGTTAGACCATTTGAATTCATCTCATAGATCTTGGACACTTAGTTTTGGGGTTGCTTGTTTGATTTTACTCTCCTTGTATTATAGTTTGGTTAATATCTATTGGCCTACCTTCAGATTCATGGAGTTTCTCCTTTTGCGTTTGTCTATTTTGTTGATAATTCTGTTGAAGGAATTCATTATCTCTGACTTTAACTTTTTTACTTCTAGCATTTTGGTAGGGGGCGGGTACTGGGGATTGAACCCAAGGGCGCTTAACCACTGAGTCACATTCCTGGCTCTAAGTTGCTTAGGGCCTCGCTAAACTGCTGAGGCTGACTGAATTTGTAATCCTCCTGCCTCAGCCTCACGGGGATTACAGGCATATGTCACCACACCCAGCTTCCATTTCTTTGTTTATGCTTTCCTACTCTCTATTCAAATTTTTCATTTATTGATGCATGTTGTCCACCTTTCCCACTAGGCTGCATCCTTTAACATAAGCCACCTCACAGTCCCCAACTGATATTTGCAACATTTCAGTCATGCACATCTCTTTTTGAGGAGATGACTCCTCTGATCATGAAAATATACTCATCTTGTTTTTCACTTTTCTTTTTAAAGAGAGAGAGTGAGAGAGAAAGAGAGAATCAATTCTATTTAGTTTTTCATTTGGTCTTTGTTTCTCCAACACTTAGTTGTGTTTGTGGTGCTGGGGGTCAAGCCCAGGTCCTTGTGCATGCCAGGCAAGTGCTGTAACTGCTGAGCTACCTCTCCAGTCCTCTATGTAAGTTTTGTTGCCTCATCTTAGAGGCCTCTGAGGCCATGGACCATGCAAGCACAGGTATGGCCCACTCCTAAATATAGCTTGAAGAAATAATCCTTCCCATGCCTTGGCTTTCCCAAGATTTTTTCGGGTGGAGGCAATATCTTTTTTGATGAGATATGTCAAATTTGCTCTGAAAAAAAAAAAATGAGGCTTGTGTATAGTAATCTAGTAATTGCTAGAAAAACACATGTGTTTCTTAACAATTGGCATATGTTCTCAGAAATATGTTATTATGGGGCTGGAGCAGTGGCTCCGCGGATTTGGCTTGCTGGGCATGCGTGAGGACCTAGGTTCAGACCCCAGCACCATATACACAACTAAGTGTCAGAGCTATGAGAGTCACATGAAAAACTAAATAAATTTGATTCTTTCTTTAAAAAAGAAAAAAGAAAAGAAATGTGTTATTAGGCAATTTCATCATTGTGAAAACACCACAGAGTGTACTTATACAAACTACAATGGCTATCACATAACTAGGTGATATAATCTTAGGGAATCACTATCATATATTTGGTTCATCATTGACCAAAATGTTTTGTAACACATGACTATACATACAGGCCATGCACACACATGTATGTGTGAATATACATGTGTATATATATTGTTTATTTTTAACAGAATCATTGCTGTTTTTTTTTTATTTGTGGTGCTGAGGATTGAAACCAGGGCCTCACACATGCTAAGCAAGCACTACCACTGAGCTACATCCCTAGTCCACTCTATTTTTTTTTTCTTGATTTCCAGTCCTTTTGGCTTCATAGCTTGGCCTACCCAGGGCTTCTTTGCCTTCAAGGAGATGAAATTGTTGGCAAAGCAGAAGAATCTGTCAGACACTGCTTGCTTGCCAGAGAATCTTGCTAGAAGACATCCAGAAAAGTCAAAGTCCTCTATCACCAGAGCAGGTTTAGCCAATAGACATCTTAAGAATAGTGCCAAGGGCCTATGAAAATATATGAAACCTTTAAAAATGTTATTGGTGGGGTTGGAGTGGTGGCTCAGTTGTATTGTGCTTGCCTGACATGTGCAAGGTCCTGGGTTCAAACCCCAGCTCCAATTCACAACTAAATGTTGGAGCAGTGAAAACCAGATGAAAAACTAGATGAAGTTGATTCTCTCTCTCTCTCTCTCCCTCTCTCTCTTTAAAAAAAAGTTATTGTTGCCAAAATGTGCAAAAGTACATATACATATATAATCTTTATAAAACATAACATCGTCAGTTTTACTGTCAAATTTTTTTTTTAAAGAGAGAGGTACAGTGAAAGAGAGAAACAATTTTAGTCAGTTTTTCACATGGCCTTCATTGTTCTGAGACCTCATTGTGTACATGGTGCTGAGGTTTGAACTCGTGAACTACTACTGCATGCCAGGCAAGTGCCATAATTGCTGAGCCACTGCCCCAGCCCCTAAAGCAAGACATTTAAAGCAAAGAATTTTAATATGTTGGATATGATTGGGTGAGGTTTCCCAAAAAGAGTGCACCTGAGACCCAAGAGGCTGTAAATGGATCCTCATTGCCACAGCTGTCCTTTATATGTTACCTGCATCAGGACCATCTTCATCTTCATCCCCAACCAGGTATCCTTGTGCTATCTTTTTTTTTTTTTTTTAATGCATCTACCATTTAATGGGTGCCTAGGAAAGCAACCCGAGTTGTACCCAAAGCTGCAATTATGGTTCAGATGCCTCTAAACCCAACCTTAGATACTGGTCTGAGGTCACACATACAGAAAAACCAGACCCACCTGGAGGTACTGGCAGCTGCTCCCTGGGGGGAATTCAGCAAAGCCGACCTTAAAATGGAAGCATTATAGTAAAAAACAAAAACAAACCCAGAACCTCAAGAGGGAAACCATCGCAAAGGACAAAGACCTCCACAAAAACCGAAGTGTTACAAATGCTTAACATAAAATTTTAACATACTGCATCTAAAATCTTAAAAAATGAAAGGTAAGACATGTACATGCGGGCCATAACGTTATCCACATGGCCTGTAGAGCAGGACGGGTGCTCACTGTGCCCAATCCCTTGCTGCCAGGCTGAGAGTAACAGGTGGCACTACCCACTCCAGGGCTCAATTGGGCCAAGTGGCTGCCTTTGTGGCTCACTCCTTTCCCAGCTCTGGTCAGTGTTGCCAAACAGTGCAGCCGCCAAGGACACCCCTATAAGAGTGTTTGAGATACATGGGGAAGGCACAGGCCAAGGCTTCAATGTCCCAGGCTCCTGCTTACCTCCCTGGAAGTCCAGGCTGATAGCAGCTCTTCTGGAATCTGGCCTTCCACCCCACCCCCTGGGAACACTGGGTGTTCTCCATCAGCAGGAGGGGGCTAGTCATGCATGGGTGGATCCTCCCCGCAGTCCTGGTCAGAGTAGGGGGGTAGAAGGGCCTGCTCCTCTCCCAGCCCATACGCTGGCTGGCTGTGGCTGCGCTTGGCTTCTTTGATGTACAGCTTCAGGTGGACCTAGATGGGCTGCTTATCTACCTTCTCCTTTGGCACTCCATGGCTAAGCAGCCAGACTATGAGGTCCTTGTGTGTGGGGTTGGACCCCAGCATGAGCTTGGCATAGCCCGGCTGGCTCTGACGCCAGAGCAAACCCACACCAGTGATGGTTTGGATCTCCATCACAGCCTCCAGCACCATCATGCCCTTGACCAGCAGGCTGACTAGAGAAAGCTGCAGCTCCGAGGGCACTGCTGTCAGCAGGCGCCATTGCAGGCCCTGCGTGAAGGGCATGCGCTTCCTCTGGTGCTGCATACTCAGGTGCAGGGGGTGAGGGTGGCTCACGTGGCTCACAGTGGATCCAGTCAAGCATGCCTGGCTCACACACCAGCTGAATGCCCTCCTCCATGGTGGTCCAGGGATGGAAAGGCAGTTCAGTGGCCTCGAAGTACAGGAAGGATTCCCAGCACTGGTGCCAGGTGACCAGCATCTTGCAGCTGCTCCTGCAGTGTCTTGCAGTGGTAGTTGAAGATGGCATCATGGGTTAGGTCACCCAGCAGTGCCACTTCCCCGGAAATGAGGGACAGAGCTGGGCCCCCCTGGTCACATACCCACAGGATCCAGGTGATCATAAGCTCACTGGGGTTCTGCTTGAAGCACTGAGAAATGGCCAGGAGCTCAGTGTACATATAGCGCCAGTCTCCCCAAACTATCGGGGTGGGTGCCAGCACAGAAGGGAAAGCTGGGCAGCAGGACACCTGGAGAAACCACCAAGATGGGATGATGGTGGGTAGCTCCTCTGCTAGAAGATACACCCACTCGTCCCACTCCGCAAGGCCTCCTTGTGCTGTTTTAAACTGTGGCTCAGAAATCAAATGCTAGCTGGGCATGGTGGCACAGGCCTGTAATCGCAGCAGATTGGGAGGCTGATGCAGGAGGATTTCATGTTCAAGGCCAGCCTCAGCAATTAAGGGAGTCCCTTAAGCAATTTAGTAAGATTCTGTCTTAACATAAAAAATAAAAACAAGTCCTATTCCCAATATCATTCACAGAGCCAGCAGTTCAAATCTCACATCTTCTTCTTCCTGGACTCTCACCATTAAAATGGAACCAATTCCTGAGAAACGGAACCTGAATATACATTCTCTTAAAAAAGGACCATTTCCCATACCTGGCACCTCTGAGATAGTGTATAGCTCCCATATAGGCACTTAATACTAAAAAAGCCAAAAAAAATTATACATATATAAATATAGATATAAATGGGAGAAAGTCAAAGGAGAAAAGAGACCAGGGTGGGGGGGAAAGTGGGGACCAAGGGAGAGGTGTGCTGGGGAGGGAACTGGCTCACAATACATTGTTATGATGTGTGCATGTAGGAAAGTGTAACAACAGATACCTACAATATGTAAAACTGTAATGCACCAATAAAAAAACAGGGAACATTTCCTGTTTGTTATGCCTGGTCAGTGATGATCATGGACCTGGTTCCAAAAATGAGTTAAGAAGGTGTGGGTTACAGCAATGAGACATAAGATTTTAAAATAAACCAACCTCTATTTTATTAAAAATGTACAGTTTGGGGATTGAAGGAGGAAAATAGTGTTTCTCAAAGCTTTAAGATAACTTAGCAACACTCAGAATTTTTGTTTAAAAGTGCTAACTGGGACCTGCATTTAGAACAAGTTCCTGTGTGATTTTCATTTACCCTAAACTTTGAGAATCACCAGCTAAGGGATGGAGTAGGGGCTGGAGCTGTCTCTATCCTTCTGGATTTGTAGAGTTTCAGGGAGTGACTCGCTTGACTTCTTGCAGACAAGCTCAGCTGGTTCATCTGTGGGTTCCTGGCATTCCTCTTTTTTAGTTGCTGATGCACTGAAAGAGTTAATACAGTTACAGGTGGAGGAGCAACTGAGACAAGGCCCTGGAATGGAAGTGGCAATCTAACCCACCCAAGAACTTCTGGGTGCCAGCCCAAAGCTACAGCAAGACTTACCTGGAGGAGGACCAGCTTAACACATTTCCGCCAAATCCCATAGAATCTGCTTCTCTTCTTGTCAATGTGATTCTTGTCGTACTTCACAGGACATTTACTCTTCCCTCCCTTCACTCTTCCCTCCCTTCACTCTTCTTTGTTCCATCCCACCTATCCTTATTTCTTCCTCCCACTCTGCCTAATCTCTTTTGCAGATACCAAATTATAAGCTCCTCTTCCCCATTGTCTCCAGCATGTGGGACAACTGTGCAAGTCTGCGTTCTTTGCATCTTGGAGGGCATGGGGAACCCGCATATATTTTAATGCAGGAATTGACTTGAGCAAGGGGCTAAAAAGGCAGTTAGAGTCAAGGCCAAGATTCATCTCCAACTACAAAAAGCTTTGTGTGTGCAGACTCACACAGCTATCCCACCTGTCATACAGGGAGCCCAAGGGCCACACTTATAAGCAGGAAAAGATCTTAGAGAAAGGGGACTGTATTTTGAAGGACACAGTTTTCATGTCACAAACCACAAAGAGAAGATGAATAGCTCTCTTCTCCATGTGCTGAGAGGACATCCCTGTGGGCCTGGAGATAAGACAAGCTGTCAGTGTGAGGCAGACCACAAAAATGGGGCAGTCAGCAAGAAGTTGGTTCCTCTTATGAAACTTGACAGTGCTATGAACTGGACAACATGGCCAGAGGAGTTGGCGAGGTTGGCTGGACGACAGAGAAGTGAATGACCTGGACCCAAGCAGCAGTGGATGTGAGGATTTGCAGTGGTCCAGGAGCAAGAGTCAAGGACAAATGCTCTTTTGGGAGTAGAAGCAGAGTGTGTCTCCAAAAGGCCACATTCACAAAGAAAGCAGTGTGACCACCAACCCCAGGCAGTGAGTAGCAGACTGGGCAATGACAGAGAACTTCTGCTAAAGAAGCCCTTCTTGCCATGATAACAGGGTCCCAAAGCAGTGTCGGAGTCCCTGAAGCGTCAAGGGAGTAGGCAGACATGCCGGGAAGTGGTGCCAATCTAGGGTACAGAAAAGAAGAATGGAAGAAGCAGGGCTCTGCCTCTATACCTGTAGTGTAATAAGTTGAACAAACTCATATACAGTTGGAAAAGGAGGAAGAAAATTGTATTCATCTTAATTACCCTAGGAAGGGGAGCTGTCTCTGCTGAGAACAATATTTTGATAAGTGCTTCAGCCTGTAGCTGAGATCCCAGTGGAGGCCTGGGTGTGGGTGGAACAGCTCTGCTTGTGACATGAAGGGATCTTAGAATTTTGCATGCTATGCCAAAGACAGGGGGAATAAAGAAAACAAGGAAAGAAAGGAGGATTCTGTTATCCCCTTACATTTTCATTAATGCCATTAATGCCTGAGGTTGAGTGGAGTATGTACATTGAATATCTCTTCATGCAGTTTTGTGCTGAGGAAAGAATAAAGTGCCTGGCCTCAGGTTTTCACAGAGGCTGGGCAGAGCTAGGCACTGGCAGGGTGCAGGGAAGAGACACAGAAGGAGCTTACAGTGAGAGGACACGACTATGGGAGGATCTCAGCTGAGCAGGGACTCTGATGACTTCTAGGTTCTCCTACAGGGTTGTTTTGGTCATTCTCAATTCTGTTTGCCATATCCAAACCATCTAATAATAACAATAACAACAACAACAACAACAACACACACACACACACACACACACACACACACATACTCTCTCCTTTGGAATTTAACACCAGATACCAGTATTAGGACTAGGATGACCAAGCTGGTTCCACCTCGTATGCTCAGGCCCATTTCAGAGCTGAGGTACAGCTAGGGCCTTGCCTTCTCTGGTGCTGCGCTATACCCTGTCTTACCTAAGTCCTGATGGGAAGGATGAAGCAGCACTAGCACCTTCAGCTCTTGGTTCTGGTTCGGCTAGACTGGCAGCCATCAGAGCCCTCTGTCAGAGATCTTTAATTGGGGGTGAGACCAGGGCCACAAGAGGCAGATGGAATGGGTAATTTGGAAACGTCCCTTGGAAGAGCCTTGAGTCTTCAATGTTGACATCTTCCAGCCAAGAGAACTGAACCTGTCCTAACCAGAAAATCCTCCTGCTGGCCTACTGAGTCTTGCTACCCTCTTAGCTGCTCTTCCCAGGGATAGTTCTCAAAGGCAGTGAAGAAGTGAAAACAGCAAAGATAGGCCCAGGCCCAAATCTCAAGTTTATTATACATTTCCTGGTCTCCCTAAATCTCTCCATTCCTCTACCTGGCTCTTCCTGAAAACATCCCTTAGGCCAAGGGTAAGAATAGAGCTCTTGAGAAATTCATACGCAGCCTAGGAAATGTGTGCAGATGAAACTTCTGCAGTGATCTTCTGAGTATTATGGAAAATATTTTAAGAGAATTGGTGTTGGCATGGAGACCCAAGCCAATGGCCAGTGAACAGATGACACAGGTTAGCTTCTCTTACCTGACGTAGCACAAAAAAAATGAGGCCATTGCTAATATTTAGAAAGAGATTGTTGGACTGTTGGACAGGGACAGTGTGTTCTTAGTGGGCAGATCTCCTTGAATCAGGTTAAGCACCCAGCCTTGCACCTTACCAGGTTTTGAGGGATGTCAAGCTTCTGTGGTAGGAGGAAGGCATATCGAGCATCAGCAGCCGGGGGATATCTGGGTATCCACCTATCTGGTCCCAGGACAGGCTGGTAGGGGTCTTTTTTTCTATTGGGTGACTAGAGGAGACCACATCAGTCTTCCAGATGACCTCTATCTGGTTTCCCTGTTGACTGGGGGTGGGAGGGTGCAGAGAATGTCAAAAGAAACAGAGAAAGAAAGTGTGTGGGGGGCAGGGTGAGAAAGGGAGAGTGAGAGGAAGGAAGAAGAAGGAAGGCAGAAAGAAAGACCATGAGAAGCTATAGCTCCTCAGGATCACAAGGCCCAACACACTGGATTCTTCCTTTCTCAAATAGAGTTTGTCAATGTCCTCCTTGTCACCATCCTTCTCCCCCAATATTGGCTCACCATCTCACTTTCCTGGGGCTCTTCTGGATGAGGTGCTCTGGAAGAGGCTATCAGAGTACCCTGTGCTTAGGAACATAGCATGGGCAGAAACCCTGAACCAGGCCACACTGGGGTGGGTATGGACATGGGTCTTCTTGGCTGCCCAGAGGCCCACAATGTCTCTGAGCCTGGGAGTCACAAGATGGGAAGAACCAGGCTTGTTAATATAGACAGATCAATAGCAGATGCTGAATTGATACTCAGGGTAGAAATATTTTTAAGTTTTCAGCTATGGGTCCTCAGAGTTTTTCAGTTGCCTAGTTTGGAACACAGTCAGGCTAGCCCCTAAAACCCACACACCCTTCTTGTGTGTCAGTGCACCAGAGCTGGGCAGGGCAGCTGAAAGGACAGGCACCTTGTAGCCCATGGGACAATCTTTGCCTGTCTGTGCCCTTGCCTTGTCACCTGGCTCCCCATGCTAGACACCCCTGTTCCCTGCTGCCCCACTTGTACAGACAGCTGCCCCCTCAGCTTCCCTACACTTACCTGGCCATCTGCAGGGGCACACACTCCTGGTGCTTAGTTGGAAGGGACTGATGACGGGCAGGGCTGCTGGAGTGGACACGCCGGAGTAAAGCTGGGGGTGACTTGCATTTCCTTGGCTTTGGAGAGGTGACCACAGGGATATTCAGGTGAACATTCCACTCCGTCTGAAGCTAGAGAAATCAGCAAAGAGGCATCATGGAGATAGGAAGTTATCCCTCTCTAGGACAAGAGGAGGCATTGCTTGACTGTTGGTACCCACGCTGGGCTCGCGGCTGAGTGAAAGGGTAAGACTCGCTTAGAAACTGTTGAGACCCCAGGTAGCAGACCTTTCCTAGGAATTCTTTCAACTTTTATTTGCTAGGTTAGTTCCTGTTTTCTCCTTTGTTGTGAAGAATTGATAATGGGCAAAGCAGATGAAGAAACTGAAAGAAGTGAGGGCAGTTGGAACTCGAAAGAGCACTTGCAGGGTTTGTGGCAAGGGGCCAGATGTTGCCTGGAGTGCACACAAACCCAGTCCTGGTGCTGGGCAAGTAGCTGCATGAGCTTTCACGACCACTCAAAGAATTGTCATGATGAAGTCCTGTTCCTTCTAAACTTTAAAACAAATTTAGTAAGTTGAGTCAGCTATAGGAGATTATCAGGACTGATACAAGGTGGACATGTAACGAGTTGGGAGAAACCTCCATGGCCAAGGCTCTTTCCACTGTCTGATGCCAGCATAGTCACCGAATCCCTCAGCGTGCTGTCTCTCCCACACTCTGGTCTTCTACTCGGGACTCAGGGAAAAGACCTCCTTCCGCAGTACCAGAGCAAAAACCAACAGTTCTGAGTCACTGATGGAAATTTCTACAATCTCTCCAAACTGCTGGCCATCCCTTTACGATGCATGCCACATCTGCCCCGAGTTGTTGGGTGAAAAAAGTGGAGGAACCTGAAACCAGCCCTCCTTGTCAAGCCTTCCTGAGCCTTTGATCTGGAGCTGAGGTGATTTGTCCCATAGACATGTATCGGAGAATAGGCAAAGGAGAGTCTAGCAAGGAATGGTGTACTCTCTAGCAAGAAAGCAGTACTCTCTGTATTGCTAGTGGAGAGAGCTATTACTGCCTTATTAAAGCTGGATATATATATTTTGTATACTAGGGACAAAATTATTAATATTCCCAAAGGGTATGAGTTCTTATTTTCTGGGTTAGTTCCTGTTTTCTCCTTTGTCATAGAGAATCTGGAAAAGGTGCAAAACAGCAATTTAAAAAGAGAGAGAGAGATGCTCAATCATATATAGTCATGTGTTTAACAGTGGACACATTCTGAGTAATGTGTCCTTAGGCAATTTCATCATTGTACAAACATCATAGAATGCACTTATACAAACCTGAATGATATAGGTTGATCAATGTGGTCTCTTGATGTAATATTAGATGTATGGGGGCTGGAGCAGTGGCTCAGTGGTTTAGAGCACTTGCCTGGCATGCACCAGGACCTGGGTTCAAACCGCAGCACCACATACACAACCAAGTGTCGCAGCAACAAAGGCCACGTGAAAAACTAAGTAAAAAATTGATCATTTCTCTCACTGTCCCTCTCTCTCTTAAAAAAAAAAAGTATGAGTTGAGGCTACTGTTGGCATAACATCACATACACTCTAAAATAATAATAGTATAAAAAGCATAGTATAGTGAAAACATAACCAGTAATATAGTCATTTATCATCAAGTATTATGTACTACACATAGACGTATGTACTGTTTTTGTTTTTTGTTTTGTTTTTGCACAGTGCTGGGGATTAAACCGAGGGCTTCACACTTTCTAGGCAAGCCGTTCTCCCAATGTTCTACATCACCAGTCTTTTTATTTTTTGTTTCTCTGTGTGTGTGTGTGTGTGTGTGTGTGTGTGTGTGTGTGTGTTTTACTGGAGATTGAACTCAGAGGCCCTCTATTACTGAGCCACCGCTCCAGCCCTTTCTAAATTTAATTTTAAATAGGATTTCATGGGGCTGGAGTAGTGGCTCAGTGGTAGGAGCACTTGCCTGGCACATGCAAGGACCCAGGTTCAAACCCCAGCAACACATACACAATTAAGTGTTGGAGAAACAAAGGCCAGGTGAAAAAATAACCAAAATTGATTCTCTCTCTCTCTCTCTTTAAAAAACAAAATGAAAAACAAACAAATGAACAAACAAAAAAACCCTAGAGTCTCATTAAGTTGCTGAGGCTGAGCTTGAATTTGTGATCCTCCTGCCTCAGCCTCCCAAGTTGCTAGGACAGGGGGATGCCACCATGCCTGGCTTACTCCAGTTGATTTTGAGACAAGGTCTCACTAAGTTGTCCAGGATAGCCTTGAACTTATGAACCCCCTGCTTCAAACTTGTGAGTACATGGGATTATGAGCATGTGCTCCTGCATCTGTCTGTGCTATATTTTTACATTACTAGCAGTGCAGTAGGTTTGTGTATACAAGCATCATCACAAACACATAAGCAATGCTTTGTGCTATGACACTGATGGCTATGATGTCACTAGTTGGTAGAAATTTTTCAGGTCCATTATAATCTCATG
Organism: Aplodontia rufa; assembly: GCA_004027875.1. NCBI lineage: Eukaryota > Metazoa > Chordata > Mammalia > Rodentia > Aplodontiidae > Aplodontia > Aplodontia rufa. The sequence continues at coordinate 61,158 of PVKS010000602.1, read as the reverse complement.
GTACCACTGTGATATACTTGGTCCACTGTTGATAGAAACATAAATATGTGGTGCATGAGTATATATGGTAGACTTGAAAGAAAAGGACATAGGGGTCTTTGATTCCATTATCCCAAAATTGAAGCTATTATCTTTTTGACCTTCTGGATTTTTATTTTTTTTTAATTCCCATACTATTCTGGATTCATTTTATTTTATTTCATTTTTTAAAAGAGAGGGGGACAGTGAAAGTGAGAGAGAAAGAGAGAGAAAGAATTGATTTTATTTAGTTTTTCATTTGGCTTTTGTTGCTCTGACACTTCATTGAGTATGTGGTGCTGGGGTTGGAACTCATATCCTTGTGAATGTCAGGAAAGTGCTGTAACCACTGAGCCACCTCTCTAGCTCAATAAATCCATTTTATTTTACTTTAATTGTGTGTGTGTATGTGTGTGTGGTCTTAGGGATCAAACTCAAGAAGTCATGCAAACACTGCCACTGAGCCACATCCCCAATCCTTTAGACTCATTTTATTTTAAATTTTTTAACTTTATTTTTAGAGGGACAGTGTGAGAGAGAGAGAGAATCAATTTTATTTAATTTTTCATCTGGTTTTCATTGCTCCAACACTTAGTTGTGTATGTGATGCTGGAGTTCGAACTTGGATTTGAACATTGGAGGCTCCCCAGTGAAATAGCCCAGCCCCATGCAGTAGCCTGCCTCCAAAATGGCTCTGAAGGATTCTGGCCTCTGGGTTATGCTGGTTTCACTCAGCATAATTTCTTCCATTGCCATCCATTTACTTTCAAAGGCTGCAATATCATTGTTTCTAATTGCTGAGTATAACTCCAAGGTATATATATGTACCACACAGTTTTTGGATCCATTCATCCAGTGAGGGGCAACTAGGAGTTTTTTAAATGGAAAATTTGGTAATTCTAAAGTAAAAGATCCCAGTATGAGAACATTGGAGGCTCCCTGGTGAAATAGCCCAGCACCATGCAGTAGCCTGCCTCCAAAGAATTCTGGCCTCTGTGTATTCCACCCTTGTGTAATCTCCTTCCAAACTGAGTAAAATTAGTCTCGAGGACCTAGACAGGATGGCAGAGGTGATGGTGTGAGACTTCCAGACCTAGTTTGTAAGGACCATTGCAGCTGCACCTTGGCCTCTTGCGTTACTAGCTCTGGGAGAAGTCAGATGCCATGCTTGATCACACTGCAGGAAAACTGTGGAAGGGCCTTGTGGAGAAGGACTGAGATCTGCCAACTGTCAGTACTACCTGCCAGCCGTGTGAGCTAGCCACCTTAGAAGCAGATCTTCTTCAGTAGACTGCAGCTCAAGCTGGCATGGGTCTGCAGTTTCATGAGGAAACACAGGCCAAACTGTTCCTACGCCCCTGAACCACACAAATTGAGACATAATAAAATATTGTTATTTTAAGCCACTAAATTTGGGAGAAATGTGTTATCCAGCATGAGATTAATAAAAACCCAGATTATTCTTGTTGGAACCCATAGTTGACAAGTTCCTACCACTACCACACATATGCTCAAAAAATTTCCATTGAGTCTCTTAGTGTCCCTCCCTTAAATATGAGTAGAGAGCCAGAGCACTAAACACCCGGAACACTCTAAAATGAGAAATTTAAAAGACAGAGACCAAAACAGTTGAAACAAAGCAATTTGGAAGACACTGAGACTATCCTAGGATATGAAAACTTACCAAAATTAGTTTTAAATTCTCAAAGTGGCAAGAGAAAATATTGTCCAAGAATAAGAGACATGATATTATTTTAAAAATCAGAGGGCCTAGGGATGTGGCTCAGTATAGCACTTGTCTAGCCTGGGTAAGACCCCAGGTTCAATCCCAGCACCACAAAAAAAGAAAAAAAAATCAGTGAACAAGCTGGGTGTGGTAGCACATACCTTAATCCCAGTGACGGAGACAGGAGGAATGAAAGTTCAAAACCAGCCTCAGCAACTTAGTAAGGCCTTAGTATAGTAGAGCTGGGTGAGGTGGAAATCACCTTAATCCCAGCCATTTTGGAGTCTGAGGAAGGAGGATTGCAAGTTTGAGGCCAGCCTGGACAATTTAGTAAGACTCTGTTTTAAAATAAAATTTGAAAAAAGGGCTGGGGAGGTAACTTAATGGTAAAGTGCTTTCGTAGCATGTGTGAGGCCCTATGTTCAAACGCCAGAACTAATTATGTGCATGTGTGCACATGCATGCATACACACACACACACACAAGAATGGAATAACAGAAATGAAAAACTAAATAACAGGACTGGAAAATAAAGTTGATAAACTATCCCCAAAAGGCAATGTGTATCCAGAGTTGAGATTAATAATTTTTATTGCTTCATCTAACATTCCCAAATAAAAGACAAAATGAAAAGAGCTGAGAAATAACAGATATTTTATCTAGAAGCTCTAGTATGGGAATCATAGGCATTTTAAAAAAGAGAGAATAAGGGAAAATAAAAGGAAGTCAATGAATGTTTACAGTCCTAGCACTTTTTTTTTTTTTAAGAGGGAGTGACAGTGAGAGAGAGAGAATCAATTTTATTTAGTTTTTCATGTGACTTGTTGCTTGGACACTTCATTGTGTATGTGGTGCTGGGGTTTGAACCTGTGTCCTCATGCATGCCAGGTAAGTGCCATAACTGCTGAGCCACCGCTCCAGCCCCAGTTCTAGCCCTCTTAAAAACTGTTAAGGGATACACAGGGCTATTAATGCTCACTTATTGATATTGAAACAGAAGAAGTTTTAAACATTTATTAACCTATTAAAGAATCACAATAATAATCCTATTATCTATTAATTTAAAATATACTTATGAAAAATAACTATATTTTCCAAACCAAAATAAATTTAGTCAGAAGAAAATTTATGTAATACCTGGCTAAAAGACAATAGGAATCTCAGTTCTGGCTTTTGCTCTTAATCCGTAGCATTGCATTGCTTTGGCTGAAGTATATGAAGGAAAGCCAGCCATGTAACTGGACAGGGAGGAGCACTGCCATAGTCTCTTCAGATAATGGTGGACATTCTTCTTTGATGCTACATCATAACTTCACAAATACCAGCTTGCCTACCCTCCCTTCCTTTGGGGATTGAATCCAGGGCACCGTATCACTAAGCTACTTCCCTAACTCTCTTTGGTTTTTATTTTTTTACATTTTATATTTTGGTGCTGGCATGTTAGGGTTTAGATGAAAGGTATCCCCCAAAAACTCATGTGTGAGACAATGCAAGACTGAAAGATTAAATGATTGCCTTAGACCAATCAGTGAATTAATACCCCAATAGGGATTAACTGGGTGATAACTGAATCAGGTAGGGTGTGGCTGGAGGTGGTGGGTTATTGGGGGCGTGCTTTGGAGTATATATTTGGTGAGCTGAGCTTAGTTGCTCTCTGCTTCCTGATCATCATGTGAGCCACTTCCCTCTGCCACACTCTTCTGCCATGAAGTTCTGACTCACTTCTAACCCGAAGGAATGGAGCTGGCCTTCTATGTGGACCAAGAGCTCTGAAACCGTGAGCCCCCAAATAAATTTTTCCTCTAAAATTGTTCTCGTCAGGTCCTTTAGTCACTTCAGTAAAAAAATCTGACTAAAAGATGGGGATTGGACCCAGGGGTGCCTAACCGCTGAGTCACATCCTCTGCCCTTTTTATGTTTTATTTTCGTTTATTTTTTAGAAAGAGGAACAGAGAGAGAGAGAGAATTAACTTTATTTAGTTTTTCATGTGGCTTTCGTTGCTCCAACAGTTCGTTGTGTATATGGTGCCGGGGTTTGAACCCGCGTACTTGCACATGCCAGGCAAGCACCGTAACCGCTGAGCCACTGCTCTAGCCTCTTTATTTTTTATTTTTGAGACAGGATCTTGCTAAGTTGCTTAGGGCCTCAGTAAGTTGCCGAGGTTGGCTTTGAACTTGTGCTCAGCCTCCTGAGTCTCTGGAATTACATGCATGTGCTTATTTTTTATTTTGAGACAGGGTCTCACTTTGTTGTCCAGAATGGCCTTGAACTTGCGATCCTCTTATCTCAGTCACTGAGTAGCTGGCATTGCAGGTGAGCACCATTGCACCCCTCTAGTTATATGTATCTTATAACACCATATTGTGTCTCTTAGATATACACAATAATTTTTGTTATAAATAAACAACTAAATGAATGGTTTTAACCTCAAAGAATCCCTACAAAGGTCTAGAGGATCACCAGAGGTCAGCAGACATCACTTGGAGAACTGCTGATGTAATGTATAATTTGAGAAAACATTGCAGAACTAAAGGACTTAAGTTTCCAATTAAAATAATTGACTAAATGTCCAATAAAAGTGGATAAAAATAGGCTCACATCAGATATACTATAATGAAATTTTGGAAGAATGGAGAGAGAGAGACATTCTGTAAGCTCTCAAAGAGTAAAAGTAGGCCAAACCCAAAGGATAGAACTCAGAATGAGTTGGGATTCTCAACAGCAACATCCAAATCTAGAATGCAGTTGAGTGCCCTTGGATTCAACCCCCAGTACCATAAGCAAAATAAACAAACAAAAAAGAACCCAAACCTAGAATGAAATGAGCAGGGTCTCAAAGATTTACCCTCCTGTGAACGCTTTTTCAGAGAGTAACTGGAGGAAAGTGAACCAAGAAGGAAGAGACCTGGAATCTAGAAAGCAAGGGAGAAGCAAAGCAAGTCCCCAGTCCAGAGAGTGAAGACAATAGCTGAGCCCTGAGCTTGGAGAGCAACCAGAAGTTATGGGAGCAGGGCAGAGAGAACCACAGAGAGGGAGAATCCCAGCACAAAGTCAGGACTGCAGGACCCAGCTGCCGACTTGTCTGGAAGAATCTTTTCTTCCACAGCTTTTTGAAGGGTCGCCTTCTCACTTGCTCAAACCACTTTCAGTCTTCCCTTCTTCCTATTATCTGCTTTCTCATTTCCCAGCTGCTCCACTGCTCCTTAGTCCCCAGTCACACCCCACAGTCCCATGGGCTCATTTCCTGTCCCTGTCCCTACTGGCTGTGCTGAACTGTCCCATTCCCCAGGTGTGTGGCAGACAGGGGGCCCACCTTGGGGAACATGGTCACCATGCTGCTCAGGCACTCTCGCCGCTTCACCTCCAGGTCCTTTTGCTTGTCTGTCCAGGCCTGCAGTCTTAGCCTCTGCCGGCGGTCAATATTTTCAAGGAAGACATAGAGGCTCTGAGTCTTGTAGGTGGCCTTTGTTTCTTGAAGGACTTGTATGTGGTTCATCACTTCCTGCCTGGGAATAGAGAAGTGATTTAGGGGATGAAGAGGCCTCCCGTATCTCCCTCCAACTCAGTTGACCAGAAATGACTCCGTTTTCTCTAATTCCTGGGAGTCAGAAGAGAAGTAGAAGTTGGTGAGAGCTGGGGAAAGGAGAGGACAGAGAAGTGAGAGGTGATGGCAGGTAAAAAGCCTCAGAGCTGGGCTAGAAACAGGAAGAGAAAGTCAAGGAAATGAGAGAAGAATATTAGGTGGGTTACGGATAGGGAATAAAATGAGTAAGAAATGGGGAAGTGGGCTTGCGGGGAGAGCTCACTATAAGCACAGCAAAGTGTAAGTGCCCTTCCTCCCACATCTTGCCCAGGGGCCCCGAGGTCAGTCTTTGCTAGTGCCTTCCCACAGGAGACCTTGTCCAGGCCTGGGTGGTTCTCCCCATCTCCCATACGCCTCCTCTCCCACTGTGTATTTGCTCTGCCCACATATTTCATATTTGCAGTGGGTGTGGGCAGATGCCCGGTGGCTGTGGGGACACCTACCGGAGGTTTTGGAAGTGTCTGTAGAGGATGTACTTATGGCACAGGCACTGCAGCCTGCGGGTGCTCAGCTCCAAAGTAGTGTTGGTGAGCTCCAACGCCTTGCTGCGCACGTAGTGTGGGAGCATTGAATCCCCACCCAGGAGCTGCAGATTTTTCCTGTGGGCCCCCATGTTCATGTGGTATACCTTCTCCTTAAGGATGGTCGAGGATCTCTGCAAAGATGGCCGGGTCACCCTTCGGATGGACGTCCCGGTGATGGGAAGGGAGGCTGATTTTTTGGGCTTGGTGGGAACCTGGCGGGCTCGTGGTGTCTGGGTGAACTCAACTGAACTCACAGTCCTCTGGTTTAAGGGGTTGTGCCTCAGGGCATGAGGGGACCTAGGCAAATGTGACCTCCTGCCTTGGCAAGCAGATTGGGCCCGGCTTGGGGGAGGTACTGGCAATGATTCTGCCTTCTCCAAGTTCCTCCACCAATTGGTGGTTGTGAAGATCAGCCTCTCCATGTCCTCACTTGGCTCTTCCTTCTGTAGGCTCTTTTGCTTCTCTTCCTGTGGGGTAAGTCTCTGCTGCCTCTGCCTGGCGGCTGCCTCCATCTCCCACTGCCGCAATTTCTCCTGGTGCTCTTGCTCCAGCTGGGCCCACTGTTTCTGCCGCTGCTGCCACATCTCCTCCTCCTGCAGCCACTGCTGCCTCTGCCTCTCCCAACTGAGTTCCTCCTTCCAGTGCTCCACTTGGCTCTCCAAGGGCACCCTCCTGGAGCTTGCTGGGGACAGGTGGTGCTTCCTAAGATGGAATTTACTTTGGACTCCTTCCTTCTGGAAGTGGTCCTCCTGGTCTTTTTGTTCATGACCTGGGCCTTCTACCACCAGTCTCTCCCAAGGCAACTTGTAACCCAATGAGGGTGGCAGCTCAGGCTCAAGTCTTTCAGTGTCTTTGCTAAACACATCTGCAATCCTCAAATGTGTGTTCATGGTAGAGAGTGGCTGACATGCTGAAGGTATAGCCCCACTGTCCCAGGCCGTGGCCATGGGACTTGGGGAAAGTGTGGAAAACAATAGCTCCTCCTCCTTGGGCTCCTGTTGGGTTTCCTCCATGACTATCCCTTTGTTTGGAAGGGTTTCTTTTTCAGGGGGGTGTGGGGAGTCAATATGAACCTCAGCTAGGTCTCCAGCTGAACTTCTAGAGGTTGGAAGCTTCTTCAGCTGGAACTGTAGGGCATGCTTTATCAGGAGGAGGTCATGGTACTTTGCCCCTAGAATTTCTATCTGCTTTAGTAGAGCATCCCTCTTGCTTTCAAGGACTTGAATGGACTTCTGGAAGTGCAGTCTCTGGTTGCTGAGCTCTTTGTTCATCTCTGTTTGTAGGTACCTGTATTTGGTCTCCAGGCTCCTGTTCTCCTTGTGCTGGAGAATCAAGGCCTTATTGAGGTTATCCACTACAGTGGACATGTATCTGATGGCCTTGACCTCCCCATTATTGAACATGGTAGAGTCCAGGAGCTCCTGCAGCATGGACTTCACCTCAGAGACCTTCGTGCAGGTGGTGTGCTTGTCCTGGAGCATCTGCTCTGGGCTCAGTGGCTGAGGGTGGAGTGAAGATTTTTGTGGGCTTTTTTCTTGCCAGCCCTGCCAGAAGGTGCATTTGGATACTGGGAGTGGTGGAGAGAAAAAAGGCAACAAACTCCTGTGGGTTCTAAGGATTACACTGATTCTGCAGACCCTGCTTGGTCAAAATTCTCAATTAATGCTCTTTGGGACTGAGCAAAAATAAGGAGTTGGGGCTATATGTGAGCCAGAGAGATATTGTTAGGAGAGACCTCTGCTGGGCCTGAGCTTGCCCACAACTTACCCTCAGGTCAGCCACTCAAAGCCCAGGGGACCCTATAACAGTTAATCCAGCTGGACTCAATTCATCGTACTCCTGATCCTCCATATTTTTCTGAAGTAATATTTCTTATTATACCACTCGCCAGCCCCAACATCTATGTTTTGCACCCTAATGCCAATTACCCAAGCCCCTTAAATCCACCTAGAAGCTTCATTCTCTTTTCCTATTACTCTGGGGCTGTGCCTGTAGAGAATTTATGACAAGGTCCTGTAATTATGTATCTGTTACTTTTTAATTACTAATGTCTTTTTCCATTTTGGGGAAATAACTATCCTTTGACAGTCTAATGAAAGCAGTGGACCTTCTCCCCAGAAAAATGTCCTAAGCACAGATTATGTGTGCTGTGTTCAGCCCTATTGACAGATCTTAGCTCTTTAAGGGCTTTGACATGGCTATAGTAGTATCCCCTTGGACCTACTATGTGTCAAGCTGGTGGAGTGAGATCATCTTGGAGCATCAAGTCAATGAACACCACTGTCAGAAAAAGCAAGGGCTAACTTTAGATGAGGGGCTAGAGGAGATCTGGAAATGAAGTGATACCAAGGCCAAGCTAGCATCTAGCCAGTTTTGTCAGGCCATATGGTCCAGTGGTTCAGAGCTTGGGTTCTAGACTCAGATAATTTGGGTTTACATCTCATTTTCCCCATTTTCCATCGGCAAATTTCCTAATTTCTCAGTATCTCATCTGAAAAATGAGGATAATCACAGCATCTACTTCATAGGACTTAGAATATGTACATTTAGTGGCAGGTATAGCACTATGTACCTAGTAAGTACTTAATAAATAATCCCTAAAAAGAAAGAAGGAGGGTCTGGAGTGGTGGCTCAGCAGTTACAGCACTTGCCTGGCATGGGCAAGTACACTAGTTCCAATCCCAGAACCTTGTACACAATGAAGTTTCAGAGCAATGAAAGTCACATGAAAAACTAAATTAAAAAATTGATTCTCTCTTACTGTCCCTCTGTCTTAAAAAAAAAAAAAAAAAGAAAGAAAGAAAGAAGGAAGCTGGGTATGCTGGTATACACTGGTAATCCCAGCTACTCAGGAGGATTGCACGTTCTGGGCCAGCCTGGGCAATTTGGTGGGCTTAGAGGTAGAATGCTCCTGGATTCAATCCCCAGTCCAGAAAAAAAAAGGAAAGAGACACAGACTTTACCAGTTAGGAGTTTATACTCTAGCAAGGAAATAAGTGTACAAAATATAATAAATAAATAAAAGCAAAAAACTATATTTCAAGACAGTATGGTAAAGACTGTGGGAGAAATCATCTTGTCCATTTTTCCCTGTCTTCTCCTTCTCCCCCAGCTATGGTCTTGCTTGACTGATAATGAATCTGTCCATAAAAGTCAATAGAAATGTTAATGTTAGCTATTGTTTATTAAGTCCCAAGCATGTTCCAAGCATATCAGATATGTCACGTATCTGGCAGCCTCCCCTAACCCTGCGGGTTGGCAGTATCTACTCATTTTATATATGAGGAAACTGAGGCTCAGACAGATGAAGTAATTTTCTCGAAGTCATATGAGATGGGATTCAAATTCAAGTCCATGTGACTTGTATAACCATGCCTCTGAAGCAAGACTAATCTAAGTATGGGGCCTGGCTTTGCTTTCTTGCGGTCCCTTCTCTGAGCTTCAGTGTTCTCATCTATAAAATGCAGGAGTTAGATAATATTAGATTACTTATAGTGTCGGTAGAAATAAGATTTCAAGGTTTAGCTATGTTATTGACTGACTACCTTGGGAGCAGCCACAGGAAGGACGGTCCCAGAGGGACTTCCAGCCGAGCCCCACTGAACGTTCTGGGTCAGCAGCTAGGTTTGGAGTGAGGAAAAGATGTACTTCAGGCTCGGATTACAAACTCTAGCCTTCTGGCTTTCGTAGCTTGTTCCCCAGAACACATACAAGGTCACTGCTCCAAGAAGCACCTACAACACATGTTTCTACTGCAACCCTTCTCTATCCTGAGACAGCTCAGAACTGCTCAGTGTTTACATTGGATCCAACTCTCCAATCCCCCACTCTGCCCATCCCCATGCTCTACAGTCTTTTGTACTTTTGTTATGGAGGAAGGTCAGGAAGACTCCTGTAGACCCATCTTTTCTTGAGATGACATCCACCCCATCCCCACCCAACTCCCCTCCCAGGTGCTCCAGGAACCTACTTTGTGCCCTTTTCTTTTGTTCTTCAATGAGAGTGGAACAAAGGGAAATGAGAGACTGGATGCCTCCTTTGGTGGCAATAAGGGAGAGAGGTAACACTTTCTCCATCACATCGATCCATTCATCCAGGGATTCCTGTTCTTCCTCACTCTTCCTGTTCTTTATCTCATAGGTCAGAGTGTCACCTGGACAAAGAGCAAGTGGTGCATGCTGAGGACATACTGCCCTCTAGGGAACTCTGAGCAGCTCTGTAACTCAGGGTTGCAGCAGCTTTGAGATTGGATTGGTTTCACCTCCTACTGACTGTGTGATGTTGGGCAGGTCACTTAGTTCCCTAAACCTCAGTTTCCTTCACTATAAAAGGGTTGGGTGAGGTTTAAATGAGATAATGCATGTAAAATGGTTAACATGAGGCCTGCCATATAGAAATATACAATAAACATTACTTATTATTTTTGTACTTTGAGGTAAGGGACGTGTATGTTTTGCTATTGTGCTATACCCATTGCCTATATCTGAGCAATTAAATGAATGAAGTGGAGTCAACAACTCTCAAGTTTTTTTCTTTTTTTTTAAAGAGAGAGAGGGGGGCTGGAGTGGTGGCTCAGCAGTTACGACGCTTGCCTCTATTTATTTATTTTTATTTTAAGAGAGAGGGATAGTGAAAGAGAGAGAATCAATTTTATTTAGATTTAATTTTTCATGTGGCTTTCGTTGCTCAGATACTTCATGTGTACATGCTTCTGGGGTTCAACTAGGCAGGTGCTGTACCACTGAGCTACCACTCCAGCCCCAACTCTCTTAATTCTTAAGAGCAATTGAAGGACCATTGAACTGAGAGTTCCCTGGACAGCAGCAGTGTGAAGTGGGTAGGGTGCATCTTCATACCATTTTCCTCCAACACTGCAGCATCTAGGACCTCACTGCGCATAGGTCCTGCGATTAGATGACTGATCTGAGTGAGGGGGGAGGGTGTGGCTCCTGGCTTCAGGGCTGTATGTGCTGGCCCATACCTGAACGACTGTGCCAGCTGCAAATGGCTAGCATCAGTGCACATGCAGTAAGGGTCATTTCATGCTTTGAATATTTACCTGGGCTGCTCTATAAAATAGCTAGTGTAGGTTTGAATTCATTTTCTATCCTGCCAAAAAAAATGAGATGTCATAATGGACCTGTGACTTAAGCTTTATCACATTTTCAGCTAATATTATGATCTATTAGATTTTGGGCAATTACCTGTTTTTTTGCCTGTGAATTGGAGGTGAAATGAGTGGTGGAATAGTTTCTATGAGGTGGGGGTGTTACAATGTGTCCTTTTTCCTGTCCCTGCATTCACCACCCACACACCCCCTCTCAGCAAATGTTGACCTAGGTAGATAAAGGAGACTGAACCAGCAGGGACCGGGGTCTAGGAGGAAGGCAATCTCTCTAGTACTATATCCAGTTCAGACTCACCCCAGTCACCCAGCCAGTGGAGGATTTCATACAGGTGCTTCTCTTTCATCTTAGCATCTTCGGAGAAGGAGGCAATTTTCTCCAGCAAGATGAATCTCTTCTTGCCCTTTTGCTCTGTCTCATGAGATTTCACCTTTTCTTTTAAGTCATATCCTAATTCTTCCTGGAAGCGGTTGATAATAAAACTGACATTGTCCAAGATGTCTGAGAGCTGGGTAGAAATATCCTACATGGGAGGCAGCAGATAATAGTGCTTAGGAGTGTAGACTTTGGAGCCAGATGCCATGTGCTAACAGTGTGACCTTAGACAAATCACTTAACCTCTTTGGGGCTCAGTTTTTTGAGTTTTTTTTTTTAAAGTAAAGATCATTATAGTACTTAAATCACAGGATTTTTTGTAAGGATTTTAAAAATTAGTATTTGTATAGTGCTTTGAACAGTACCTGGCGCATAGTAAAAGCATTAGCTCTTATTATCATTTTGATTATTAAGGTCGGTAATACTAAAAATTCACAGTGAGCCGGGCATGGTGGTGCATACCTGTCATCTCCATGGGTCAGGAGGCTGAGATAGGAGTATCACAAGTTTAAGGCCAGCCTCTGCAACTTAGCAAGGCCCTAAACAATTTAGTGAGACCCTGTCTCAAAATAGAAAATAAAAGGTTGAGGATGTAGCTCAATGGTAAATTGGGAACTTGTTGGGAACTTCTGGACATTTCTCCTTATCCTTGAGACCCCAAGAAACCCTCAGGACCAGAGTCTCAAGTTAAAAGTGTCCCAGAGTTTCACATACAGGGTGATTAGAGCCTTTGGTCATTACCCCTGAGTACTTCCAATGCTCAACCTTGGGTATTCTGGCAGTTTGCCAAGAACAAACCCTGAATCAATAATTCTGGGCATTTCTTCCTGTTTCTTTGGATCCACCATGATGGACCATCCTGGAGATTCCTGTGGACTCCTCCTCATAGGGGTGGTTAATCCCAGCCCGTCATGCAAAGGCCAAGCATATGATATGGGTATTTTGAATTAATCTGTCTGCAAACCCAGGTTGCTGAGTATTCTCGAAATTTTACTTATACCTGGAGTTAGTTCCCAACCTGTACATCAGACCCCAATAGAAGGGTGCTTCCCTCATCTCATTGGTACCTCCTGAGCCCGAGTTAGCTGGGCAGCCTCAATCCTTGAGATGATGGCCTTTACTGATGCCGGAGTCACCAACTGTGGGGGATTGTCCTTCTCCATTCTAAATAACTCTGTTAGTTCCAAGATGTCTTGAGGCTCTCATACACGGTCCTGGACACACAATGTTGGTTGTTTAGGAGGTTAAAGGTCCCAGGGTAGCTCCTGGGTACCCTCTGCCCAGCCACAGCTCCTGTGATAACTGCCAGATGCCAGATTCCAACTGACCCTCTTTTCCTCAGTGACATCATCATTTGATTTAAAGAATTAGAAGATTAAACTGGATGCGGCAGTGAACACCTGTAATCCCAGCCAGTCAGAAGGCTAAGACAGGAGAATCACAAGTTTGAACCAGCACTGTCTCAAAATAAATTTGGAAAAAAGGGCTTGGATTGTAGGTTAGTGATAGTGAACTTGCCTAGCATGTGTAAAGCCTTGGGTTTGACCCCCCCATACCATGTGCATGCACACAATTAAATTAGACTTCCTGCCATCTAACTATCTGTTTATCTAGCTTTTTATCCATTACCTAGCATTATATTTACTTGACCTATTGCTTTTCTTTCTTTCCTTCCTTCCTTCCTTTCTTTCTTTCTTTTTTTTTTTAGTACTAGGGAACCAGGGGTGCTTTACCACTGAGCCACATCCCCACCCCCTTTTTATTTTTCATTCTGAGACCAGGTCTTACTAAGTTGCTGAGGGTCATACTAAATTGCTGAGGTTGGCCTCAAGCTTGCAGTCCTCCAATCTCTGCCTCCTGAGCTGCTGGGATTGCAGGCATGCACCAGCACATTTAGCACCCTGTTCCTTTTTAAAAACTCATTAACTCTTATGCTTCCAAACTAAATATTAATGACCAAAAATAGGAAAAAGTAATTAGAAATACTTACTTTGTACTATAGTTTGGATCTTAAATGTTCCTCAAAGGTCCATATATGAAAAACTTGGTTCCAAGGTTGGCACCATTGAAAAGTTGTAGAACCTTTGGGAGTTAGGCTCTTGTGGGATGATCTTAGGCGATTGGAAGTAAGCCCTGGGGTGGGGGGATTTGGGGACCCTAGCTTCTTTGTTCCCTGGCTTATGATGTAAGTGATTTTGCTCTACCGCCACATATTCAGCCATTCCCATCTGACATCCCACCAGAAGCAAGAGGGCTACTCAGTCATGCCCTGGAACTTCAAAACTGTGAGCCAAAATCGACATTCCTCATTATAAGTTAATTATGTCAGGTATTTTGTTATAGGGACAGCTGACTAACATGCTTTCCCAAAGAGAGCTTTTAAATTTAAAAAAAAATTAAGAGTCAATAAATAATTAAATGGAATATGTTTGCAATTTCCCTAAGGATCAAGGCTTAATGAACACTTTCAGTTACTGAAGGTGATAATCATGGCAAGAGATTTTTTTCAAATAAATAAACATCATAATATGCCTAGGACCTAGAACTGTACCTGGCACATAGTAGGCACCTACTAAAAACTTGTTGAATGAAAAAAATGAATATGTAAATGCAAGTACTTACAGGTGCAAATAATTTTTGGTACTAAAAAATATTATCATTTAATAGATGAGGAATTAAACAATGTAAGTGTAGTCCCAGTAGTTCTGTGGCCAATTAGTTACTTGTCACCAGTTATCTTTCACATACTATCATTCATTTGTTCATTCAAAGTTAATTCTTTCATTGGCCCATTCACTCAACTAACATTTACCCTTGGTAACATGCCATGTGCCATGCTTAGGGCCAAGGGCAGGAGACACAGAAATGTGCGAGACCTAGTTTGTCTTTGAGGTACTTGCATGCTGACTTATGGATATTCGTCTGGTCTGGGGTGGTCCTTTAATCCCTTATGATTTCAGAACATGTAATAGTTTATAAATAACTTCTTTCTCTTTCCTGTGTGCATTCTTTTTCTTCTCTTCCTCCTCCTCCTCCTTCTTTTTCCTTTTATTTTCCCTCCCTCCCACCTTTTCTTTCCTTCCTTCCTTCCTTCCTTCCTTCCTTCCTTCCTTCCTTCCTTCCTTCCTTCCTTCTTCTTTCTCTCCTCCTTTCTCTTTTGTGGTGCCAGGAAATGAACCTAGGACCTTGTGCCTTCTAGTCAAGTGTTCTACCACTGAACTACATTCCCAGCCCCAAATAATTTATCCTCACAAACACATATAAGCCAGCTAAAACTCAGAGAGTTATAGGATCTACCTAATTACAGAGCTGGGAAGTACAGAGTTAGGACTCCAAGCTGGTTTCCTGACTCTCAATCTGGGGGCTTTACTCCCTCCTTCCCTGTATTTTTTTTAACTCAACCATACTGATAATTAGATTATGTATAAATGACCTAACCAAACCAATTAAAATATAGATATTATAAGGCTCAAGAAAAACATAAGACATGGATAGCTACATGAAACACTTTTCCCCGTTTTTTCTTTTCTTTCTTTCTTTTTTTTTAAATGGTGTTGGGGATTGAACCTAAGGGCACTTTGCCGCTGAACAACATCCCCAGCCCTTTTTATTTTTTATTTTGAGACAGGATCTTGCTAAGTTGCCTTGAAGTTGTGATTCTCCTGCCTCAGGCTCCCAAGTAACTGGGATTACAGATGTGTGCCACTGTGCCTGACTGAAATATACTTTAAATAGAGACACATAGATTTAAAGTTAAAAATATTGAAAAAAAAAAAGTGGTACATGCCTGTAATCCCAGCTACTCAGAAGACTGAAGCAGGAAGATTGCAAAATTGAGGCCAGTCTGGGCGATTTATCCAGACTCTATTTCAAAATCAAATAAAATGGGCTGGGGATATAACTCTATGGTAGAGCATTTGCCTAACAGGTGTGAGTCCTTGGTTTCATTCCCCAGTACAGGAAAATAAATGAAAGGAAGAAAGAAAGAAAGAAAAATTGAAAACCAAAAAAGAAAAAAAATTTCAGGAGCAATTGCATTCACCTGTAGTCCCAGCTATTCAGGAGGAGGCTAGAGGATCCCTTGAATGAAGACATGAATTACAGTGCCAATATCGAGGGAACATCACTATAGGTTCTAAAATGGGAATAACATAAGGGAGTGTTATGAAAAGAAATTATGCCCATAAAGTTGCAGTGCTAGACAAAATGGACAAATTCCTTGAAAGACGCAAGAAATCTAAGTTCATTACAGAAGAAAGAGAAAATCTGAATAGACCTACATGTACTAAAGAAATTGAGTTTGTAATGAAAAACTTTTCCTTTAAAGAAAGCTCCATCCCCAGCAGCTCATAAATTGTATAGAATACTTTAAAAAATAATATAGTTCTAAACAAACTCTTCCAGAAAAATGAATAGCAGAGGAAACCTATTAAATCATTTTATGATATTAGCATTACCTTGATAACAGAACCAGACAAAAACATTCCAAGAAGAAAGTATTACAAAACAATATCTCTCACAGAGAGACTTCAAAAGAAAATGAATTGAAAGCCACCGATTGGAAAAAAAAAATTTGCCTAAGATACATTGTTTGAAGGACTTATATTCAAAATATATAAAGAACCATTACAACTCAGTGATAAGAAAAATAACCCAGGGGCTGGAGCGGTGGCTCAGTGGTTTCGGTGCTTGCCTGGCAAGCACGAGGACCCGGGTTCAAACCCCAGCACCACGTATACAACTGAGTGTTGGAGCAACTAAGGCCATATGAAAAACTAAATAAAGTTGTTTCTCTCTTTCTCTATCTCTCTCACTGTCCCTCTCTCTTTAAAAAAAAAAAAAAAGAAAGAAAAATACCCAGTTTTTGAAATGGTAAAAGAGCCAGGTGTGGTGGCACATGCCTGTAATCCCAGTGACTTGGGAGGCTGAGGTAGGAAGATCACAAATTTGGGGACAAACTTAGCAACTTAGCAAGGCCGTAAGCAACTTAGTGAGACCCTGTCTCAAAATAAGAAAGGGGCAGCGGATGTGGCTTAGTGGTTAAGCACCTCTGGGTTCGATCCTTGGTATCAAAATAATAATTTTTAAAAAGGATAAAAGAGTTGAATGGGGGCTAGAGTGATGGCTCAGTGGTTATGGCCTTTGCCTGGCATGCATAAGGACCCAGGTTTGAACCCCAGCACCATGTACACAATGAAGTATCAGAGCAATGAAAGCCATGTGAAAAACTAAATAAAATTGATTCTCTCTCACTGTCCTTCTCTCTTAAAAAAAAAAAAAAAGTTGGGCTGGAGCAGTGGCTTAGCGGTTTCGGCGCTTGCCTGGCAAGCACAAGGACCCAGGTTCAAACCCCAGCACCACGTACACAACTAAGTGTTGGAGCAACTAAGGCCATGTGAAAAACTGAATAAAGTTGTTTCTCTCTCTGTCTCTCTCACTGTCCCTCTCTCTTAAAAAAAAAAGAGTTGAATAAATAGTACTATGTCACTAAAGAAGATATACAGATGGTAAGTATACACATGAAATGATTTTCAACATCATTAGTGCATTAGGGTAATGCAAATTAAAACCACAAGATACCAATTCTGATGAAGATGAGTCAGATGATAAAGAACATGATAATGCCAGATGTTGAGGAGAATTTTAGGAAAGTGAAAAACTCATATATTGAGGGTGGGAATATAAAATAGTACTACCACTTTGGAAAATAGTGTGGCAATTTGTCTTTTTTTTTTTTTTTTGGTATTGGCAACTGAACATAGGAGCACTTTACCACCAAGCTCTACATCCCCACCCCACCCCACCCTTTTTTTTTTTTTTTTTTTTTTTTTTTTTGAGTCAGGATATTGCCAAGTTGCTGAGGACCTTGCTAAGTTACTGAGGCCCGCCTGGAACTTGCAATCTTTCTGCCTCAGCTCCCGAAGTCACTGGGATTACAGGTGTGCTCCACCATGACTGAACAGTGTAGCAGTTTTTATGGTCCCAGCACACTTCTACTGCACAACTATGCTCAGTGTGACAGTTAAAAAAAAAGTTAAATATACATTACCAAACAGCTTAGCAATCCTATTCCTAAGTATTTAAAAGAAATGAAAACAGAGCTGGAATAGTGGCTCAGGGTTATGATGCTTGCCTGGCATGTGCGAGGACACGGGTTCAAACCCCAGCACCACGGACACAATGAAGTGTCGGAGCAATGAAAGCCATATGAAAAACTAAATAAAATTGATCCTCTCTCGCTCTGTCTCTCTGTCTCTATCTCTCCCTCTCTCTCTCTCTCTTAAAACAAACAAACAAACAAAAAAAACAGAAGGGGTTGGGGATTTAACTCAGTGGCAGAGCGCTTGCCTAGCATGCGCAAGGCCCTGAGTTCGGTCCTCAGCCCTGAAAAAAAGAAAAGAAAGAAAAAAGGGGCAGTGGCTCAGCAGTTACAGCTGTTGCCTGGCATGCGCGAGTAGGCGAGTTCAAACCCCAACACCACGTATACAACGAAGTCTCAGAGCAATGAGAGCCACATGAAAAACTAAATAAAATTGATTCTCTCTCTCTTCTCTCACTGTCCCTCTCTTTAAAGAAAAAAGCAACATTGCTAGCTGCAGTGGTGAATGGTAGTAATCCCAGCTACTTGAGAGGGTAGGAGGATCACAAGCTCAAAGCCAGCCTAGGCAATTTAGCTAGTCCGTATCTCAAAATAAAAAAATCAAAAGGTCCGAGGATGTAACTCAGTGGTGTAATGCCCCTGGGTTCAATCCCCCAATACCAGACACATACACAAAAGCAATGTTTTATGTGTCCAAGACTATGAAGGGATTTTGGGAACATAGTGCAAAGGGTAAGAAATTAAGAGGGCATTGGAGGGTGTAAGGGAATAAACTCTTCCTTCTCTGTTAGGTGGTGAGTGTTTTCATACCTTGCTCACTTTCAGACATTAGTCCTTCTGATCCTCTCTCCCCATGGGCAGCTCTGTGGCCACCTGCAATGCTTTCATAACAGTTCAAAGGCCACACTTGGGTGGTCACTACCCCAGGAGAAATGTTTACAAACATAAAGAAAAAAAGCAGCTGACCCCTTTTGTTAAGCAAATCTTTGTACAGAACCTCATTAAAACAGGGCTAGAGTGGTGGCAATTGCCTGGCATGCGCAAGGATGTGAGTTCAAGGCCCAGCACCACATACCCAGCGAAGTGTTGGAGCAATGAAAGTCACATGAAAAACTGAGTAAAATTGATTCTCTCTTTCTCTCTCTCTCACTGTCCCTCTCTCGTCAGAAAGAAAGAAAAAAATGTAATATTGTGTTAGTTTTACATATACATATTTTAAGAGCCAGGGAGAGAGTGAGAAAAAGAGAAAGAATCAGTTTTATTTACTTTTTTCATTTGGTCTTTGTTTCTCTGACACATTGTTGTTTATGTGGTGCTGCGGTTGAACCCAGGTCCTCATGCTTGCCAGGCACATGCTCCAACCACTGATCCATTGCTCCAGCCCCACGTGTATGTATTTTTAAACTGCTGTTTAAAAACAGTTAAACTGCATTTAAAATTATTGGGTAAAAATGGTAGATTGAATGCATGCATTTACTGGAGACCCACTAAAACTATAGCAAAGATTTTTTTAAAGGTATAAATCCATTAAGGACAGAGAAACTGGAGAGGAGACAAAAGAAAAATATTTTAGGAAGCTGGAAACCAAGTGTATGAGCAGTTAGAGAAGGATCGATACTCAGGCAGTAGCAGAGCAAGTGCATGGTAAAGGAGATTGGTTGTGCCAGACCAGGGATTGGCAGTCTCCACTTTCTGACAACCCTGGGAGGGACACACTAGTACAACAGACGTTCCCAGCAAGATCACTGTGCAGAGCAACTCCTGAGCAACAAACCTGTATATACCTGAGTGGAGGCACAAATGCTTCCAATAATCTTCTTGGTGACCTACCCTTAAATGTGGGCAGATGACCAATAATGATGTGAATTCCAAGAAAAGAAACTAACATGGAAGACAGAAACCAAAGCAACAGAAAAAGAAATTTGGAGCAAACTGAGTTTATGTAGAAAGAAGAAAAATGGTACAAAACTTTCAGTATTATCTTCTAAGACAAGCTATTGCAACCTGAAACAAAGTAAGACACTACAAAAAGGAATATTTGGAAAATAAAAATGAAAGCAATAAAAGTCTTTTTAAAAAACTCAGTAGAAGAATGGGAGATAAATGGGGGTAGTCATGGGGCTGGAGCAGTGGCTCAGCGGTTGTGACGTTTGCCTGGCATGTGCAGGCTCAAACCCCAGCACCGCATACACAATGAAGTCTCAGAGTAACAAAGGCCACATGAAAAACTAAATAAAATTGATTCTCTCTCTCTCACTGTCTCTCTCTCTTAAAAAAAAAAAGTGGGGGTAGTCTCCCAGAAACATAAAAAAGATGGAAAATTGGAGAGAAAACTAATAAATTGGAAGGACAAGTCCAGCAGGTCCATCATCTAAATTATAGGAATTCTAAAAAATAAAGAACAGAAGATGAAAGGAAGGAAATCATCAATAAGATAATTAAAAATTAATGCCTGGCTGGGGCTGTATCTCAGTGGTAGAGCATTTGCCTAGTATGAGGGAAAACCTAGATTTGATCCTCAGGATTGTAACAAAATATGGGGGGGTGAGGTGGGCAGTGAGTAAATCAAGAAAGAAAGAGAAGGACATGGAATATGGCAAATACAAGAGCCAACAAAGGACAGAGGCAAAGTAAGTGGCCAGGAGAATGGGAAAGAAGATGCCTGGTTGCCACAAGGGTCAGGCATAAAGATTGGAGCAGGTAGGTCCAAAGGCTCCAACAGATTTATTGAAGAAGATGAAATGGAGGCTGGAGCGGTGGTTCAGCAGTTATGGCACTTGCCTGGCATAATCGAGGTCACAAATTCAAACCCCAGCACCACACACACTACAAAGTATCAGAGCAATGAAAGCCACATGAAAAGCTAAATAAAAATGATTCTGTCTCAAAAGAAGGAAGAGGAGGAGGAAGAGGGGGAGGGGGAGGAAGATGAGGAGATGAAATAGTCGGCTGGAGCCCTGGCCCCAGCAGTTGGAGCGCTTGCCTGGCATGCACAAGGACCCAGGTTCAAATCCCAGTACCACATACTCAACTAAGTGTTGGAGAAACAAAGACCAGATGGAAATATGAATAAAGTTGATCTGTCTTTCTCTCTCTCGTTCTCTCCCTCTCTTAAAAAAAAAAGGGGGGGCCTGGAGTGGTGGTTTAGCTGTTAGAGTGCTTGCCTGGCATGTGTGAGGACCAGAGTTCAAACCCCAGCACCACATACACAACTAGAGACCAGAATTAGATGAAAAATAAAAATTGATTCTCTCTTTAAAAAGAGAGTGAGAGGGAAAATGAGATGGATAGAGTGGGAGAAAATCTTTGCCAGCTATTTCTCCGACAGGGGATTAATATCCAAAACACATAAAGAATTTAGAAAGCTTAAAATAACCCAATCAATAAATGGGAAAAAGAACCAGACAGACACTTATCAAAAGAAGAAACACAGATGGCCAACAAATATATGAAAAAATGTTCAACATCTCTAGCTGGGTGCTGTGGTGCATGCCTGTAATCCCAGTGACTCTAGAGGCTGAGGCAGGAGGATTGCAAGTTTCAGGCTCACCTCAGCAATTTAGTGAGGCCCTTAACAACTTAGTGAGACTCTGTCTCAAAATAAGAAATAAAAACAGTTAGGGACAGTAAAGTGTCCCTGGGTTCAGTTCCCAGTATGTGTATGTGTCAGGGGGAGGGGTAGTACAGCATCTCTAGCAATTAGGGAAATGCAAATCAAAACTACACTAAGATTTTATCTCATTCCAGTTAGAATGGCAATCATGAAGAATACAAATGAAAATAGATGTTGGTAGGGCTGGAGCGGTGGCTCAGTGGTTATATCACTTGTCTGGCATGTGGGAATACGTGGGTTCAAACCCCAGCACCATGTACACAACGAAGTCTCAGAGCAACCAGACTAAATAAAATTGTTTCTCTCTTTTTCTCACTGTCCTTCTCTCTTTAAAAAGAAAAGAAAAGAAAGTTGGTGAGAATTTTGGGGAAAAGGTACACTTATACATTGTTGGTGGGACTGCAAATTAGTACAACCATTCTGGAAAATAGTATGGAGATTCCTTTAAAAACTATGAATGGAACTACCATATGACCTAGCTATTCCACTCCTTGGTATTTATTCAAAAGAACTAAAATCAGCATACTATAGTGATACAGCCACAGCCACATCAGTGTTTACAGAACAGTTCACAATAGTCAAATTATGAAGCAGCCAAGATGCTCATCAGTAGATGAATGGATAAGAAAATGTGATATACATACACATATACACACACAATGGAGTTTTACTCAGCCATAACAAATAATGAAATTATGGCATTTGCAATTAAATGGATGGAAATGGAGAATATTATGCTAAGTGAAAAAAGTCAGACTCAGAAAATCAAGGGTCGAATGTTTGCTCTTATCTGTGAAAGCCAGAGCAAAATAAGGAAAAAAGTGATGGGGCAGACTGGGTATCATAATGACGTGGGGAAGATTGGTGGAGTCCAAGGAGCTTAGAAAGGAAGAGCAGGGGAAAGGGAAGGAAATGCAGAATGAATTTAACAAAATCATGCTATGTGCATATTTAAATATACCACAACAAATTCCACCTTTATGTAAATGTAGATGGCACCATTCAAAAACCAATAAACCAGTGAAAGGAAGAGCAGAGGAGTAGAGGAAGGAGAATTAGGGAAAGGAAAGAGTGAAGGGAAAGGAGAGGTAGAATGGGGAGTAAAATGGCATAAATCAAATTCCATGCATGTGTGATTTTTGTCAGAATAAATCGAGTTACTATGTATAACTGCTCTCATTTTAAAAAAAGGATGAAATGGGTAGAATATCTGCTGTGTCCAACTATTCTGAGAAGAGATGTAGGCAAATTCTTGAGGGAAGAGTTTGAAGCAAATTTTATAATAAATACATAGAAAATTAAGCAAATGAAAACACAAGATAATGATTAATTTCAGGAAGAACAAAAATTTTTGCAGGAAAGGAAGTATATTCGTTGTCTACCTGACCTCTTTTTTTTTTTCTTTTTTTTTTTATTAGAAGTATATAGAGATACAGTTGAGGGGGAAACATTATCAAAACAGTAGCAATCAGTGTATATAAACTTTGTTATCCAGGGGTAATGCCAAAGCATAGATAAACCACCCTGGGTTTCACCTGTTGCAGTTTCCCCCAGAAGAACTCATGCGTTAAATGGGTAGCTCGTGGAAGAATGACAACGGCTTCTGGGATGGTTCCCCCAGCCTCCCAATCACCATACTCCTATGAGTTCTTCATATACCCTCCCCCTCCCCATCCCCCTCCCTACACCTCCAAGTATCCTAGAGAGCCATCCCCCTATTACTCTGAAAGTCATTCAATTTGAGGTTTTGTTAGGTTAACCGTCTACCCTACTGCTTCCCCATAAATTCTAGCATCAACAGATGAGAGAAACCATTCGGCCCTTGAGT
>PVKS010000602.1:0-38164 GCA_004027875.1 Aplodontia rufa | reverse complement strand
GATTTCAAAAGCCATAATATCGTCCTCTCTAATGGCCGAGTAGTATTCCATAGTATATATGTACCAAAGCTTTTGTATCCATTCGTCAAGTGAGGGGCATCTGGGTTGGTTCCATAGTCTAGCTATAGTAAATTGAGCTGCTGTAAACATTGATGAAGCCACATCGCTATAATACGCTGATTCTAAGTCTTTCGGGAAAATTCCCAGGAGTGGGATAGCTGGGTCGTAAGGTGGTTCCATCCTTAATTTTTTGAGGATTCTCCATACAGCTTTCCATAGTGGCTGAACCAGTTTGCAGACCCACCAGCAGTGTAATAGTGTTCCTCTTTTCCCACAGCCCCTCCAGCATCTACCTGACCTAACTCTTAACAGCAGATGTAACCCAGCACAGTGGTGCACACCTGTAATAGCGGCAATTCAGGCGGTTGAGATAGGAGGATACCATGTTCAGCCTCAGCAAGTTAATGAGGCCCTAAGCATCTTTTTTTTTTTTTTTTTTGAGAGAGAAGCAATCTTTATTTAGTTTTTCATGTGACCTTCACTCCTCAGACCCTTCATTGTGTACGTGGTGCTGGGGTTTTGAACTTGCATCCTCGTGCTTGCCAGGCAAGCGCTGTAACCGCTAAGCCACCCCTCCAGCCCAGGCCCTAAGCATCTTAACAAGACCCTGTCTCAAAATTAAAAAATAAAAAAGGGATGGAGATGTGTCTCAGTGGCTAAGTGCCTGTGGGGTTCAATCCCCAGTACCCCTCCCCAAGTAGCATAAGTAGTCACAGTGTTGTAAGCACTGAAGATTGGACTAACAAAAAAATTATAGAATTAAATTTGGCAGATGGGAGGTAATGGGAAAAGAACCAAATTCTCAAATTTGTCCCTATTATTTGTGGGGGCTGAGGCAAGACTACAAATGACAAATTTTTCTTTCTTCCTCTCTTTTATTTTTTTATTTTGAGGCACTGGGGATTGAACTCAGAGGTGATGAATCACTTAGCTATATCCCCAGTCCTTTTTATTTTATTTATTTTTTATTTTGAGACAGAGTCTCACAAAGTTGCTGAGGCTGGCCTTGAATACGCAATCTCCCTAACTGCTGGGATTACAGGCATGTGCCATCACTTCTAGCTACACACAGAATATTTCAATGCCACATATTAAGCAAATAAATATTAAATAAAATAAATCCTAACTTTCTAACTTTACAAAAATATACAAACTTGGAAGACCATGTTCTAAATGAGAATGTTTGAACTCTCCAGAACTGTAGAAAGTGGCATTGGCTCTTATCTGGCCCCCTTCGGCTCTTAGCTGTGCTCTGCATTGAGAAAGCCTCATACAGGGTACTGAGGATACCCCAGCTTGTGCTTATGCCTGTTTCTACAAACAGCTGCCCTCTGGCTACTTCGTAGACCCAGGGTCGTTCACATCATCAGTAACATCCTGTCCAGGATGTTGGTTTCTGTCCGGGACCTGGAACCAGGATCACCTCCCATCCCTTGCTTGGAGTAGGTGGGTGGTTCTTCGTAGTCAGTTCAATCCTGCTGGCAGAGTGGGGTGGGGCACGGAGAGGAGAGCAGTTTGGAGAGCAATCTGGCCTAACTGTCCAAATTTTTTGGTACTGGGGATCGAACAGCAGCGCTTTATTATTGAGCTACATCCCGAGACTTTTTTTTTCCGCCCAGGGCTGAGGATTGAACTTGGGGCCTTGAACGTGCTAGGCAAGTGCTCTGCCATTGAGCTAAATCCCCAACCTCCCGAGATCTTTTTATATTATTTTGAGACAGGGCCTCGCTAATTTGCCCAAACTAGGCTCTAACTTGGGATCCTCCTGTTTCGTACTCTGGAGTCGGCTGCTGGGATTACAGGTGTGCGTACACCTGAGCGCCAGTCTTTGGAGACCAAGCCAAGGGAGATCAAAGGGCTCGAGTTCCCTTGAAGGCTTGTCCCTAGCAAGAAGAACCTCCCGTGCAAGGAAGGACTTATAGAAGCTGACTAAAACTATCTGAACTGTCAACAATTTTGGGTCCTTGCAGCCTGTCCACACAACTTGTGGCTGGAGAACCACGGCTTGGCCTTGGAGGATGGCTTCCAGACTGGAATCCATACGCCTGATACCAGATGGTGGGAGGTGAGGGGTGGGGGGAGTACTATTTCTTCACGTTCTTGGGAGAATTCAGAGCTTTCCAAGGTGTTTTGGGTTACAGTTCTCTTATTGGCGTAATATTTCTTTCACATTTTTAGTTCCTATAAAAGATCGGTTCCCTGCTCTCTTGAATTCACCGCTTGGTGGGAGACAGATTCCAAAAGTAACTTCAGGGTCAAGTGAAAAGCAGGTGTACAGCCCATGAAGGCAGGGATTTGGAGGATTTGTTTTTAAGTTTCAGACTGCTGTATGCCCAGTGCTTTGATAAGTCACACTAAATAAATAGCTCGTGAGTTAACTGATTAAAACGCTAAAATAACGACACAAAAGTTTAAAAAGTTATGAGAAGTGCAAAGGTGCACTATATACAGAACGGTCCTGGAGCGCCGAGGGTGGTGAGGAGATGTGAGGGCTGGGCATGAGGCGCAGACGGTGTGGTACTGATGGCGGGCTAGGAGGCGGGAGACAGAGGACAGCTAGCAGGCGGTGGAGACCACGTTCGCGGTGGCTCTGCAGAGCCCAGCGACCGCCCGGCAGGCAGTCAGCCAGAGGCGGGAGCAGGCGCGCCCCGCCTCCGGGGAGGCGGGCCCTGGACTCGAAGGCGCGGGGGCGGGGCCTAGTTCGTGCCGGGGGCGGGGCACGGCCCCGGCGCACCGGGCCGGTTGGGCTCCGCTAGTCGGTGGGAGCTACCGGAGTCCCGGCCACGAAGGGGTGCGACCCCCCGCTGGCCCCGCCCTCACGGCTGCGGCTGGCCAATCAGAGTGGCTTTTACTGGCGGGTGGGCCGAGCCGGCCCAGCTGCACGGAGGCTCTGGCATGGTAACGTCCCCGCGCGGGGGTGGAGGGGCCCGGGGCGGTCCCACAGCGCCCCCTGCGGCCCGGGCCGGGGCCGGGGGGGCGGGGAGGTCACCCGGGGTCCCCGGGACCCCGAGGGAAGGCGAGAGGAACGAGGGGTGAAGGAGGGGAGCCCAGGAGGGGGATGGAGGCGGGGATTTGGGGAGAAGGGGCGGGGGAGGCCATGATGGAGCATGGCGGAGGGGGGTGCGGCCGGGGGTGTTGAGGAGGAGGAGAGTTGCGGGACTGAGTGAGGAGAAGGAGGGAAGAAGTGAAGGATGGGTTTGTGGAGAAAGGTCGGGAAAGAAGCGAGAGGACAAGGGGAGAGGTGGGGACCACAGTTTCTTCCTGGGCTATTTGGCATTCCCCATTCCCCTCCCCCAGTTCCAGTGGTGGTTCCCTTTGGAAGCCCTCCCTGGGTGCCCCTTAGGACCGCTAGGGGACTCCCTCCTTTCCCTCGCATTTGCAAGACCTTGTCTCCTGAGGTAAGGAGAGGCTCCTGGCCCTCACGGTGGTGCTGAGTGATACGAGAAATAGAAGAGCAGAGGCCTCTTGGTCCCCGCCCTGCCTCTGCCCTCAACAAACTGACTATTCTATGTGACCTTGGGCAAGTCACTAGCTTTCTTCAGGCCTCGGATTTCTCATTGATTAAAAAAGAAGAAGAAAATGGATGAAAATGATATCCTAGATCTCTTTCAGCTCCAAAATGGAGCGGGTTTTGAGGAGGAAATTAAGGCAAGTGGGTTCTAGGATGTAAGGAAGTGTGAAGAGTAGGCTGGCATCGGGGCTGGAGAAAATCCCCAGGGCTGTGGGGGGAGGGGAAACGAAGCCTTGAAGGCAGGGCCCCCGCTAGCCAGGGCCTCTGGAATCCTTGAAGGGATGGGAGAACTGTGTAAGTAGAGGAGGTTGAACCCAGAGGTAACATTCTGTTCTTCAGAGGGAGAGTGAGGAGGTGATGGGGGCCTCAAAGAAGCAAGGAAAGATATTTTCTAGAAGGGCCCACCAGGCTCTTTGAAGAGTAGAAGGAACAGCAGGGCTGGTACAGGAGAGTGCCAGCTGAGAAGGCCTTGGGAACAGGGATGGAAAGGGTGGTGGTGCTGTGGGGGCAGCTAAAGGATAGCAGGTAATCCCTTGTTCTCTCAGCTATTTCTTTTTCTTTTTCTCTCAACCCCCCAGTGCTGGGGGATCCAACCCAGGGCCATGCATTTAGGCAAATGCTTCACCACTGAGCTACGGCCCCAGCCCTCAGCTGTTTCTTTTTTGATGATGGTCAACTCTTTGTGAAAGGTGTGCCTCTCAGCCTTCATTTTCCAACACCTTCCTTCAGGGAGTGAATGAGTGAGACCAGGCAGAGCTAGGGATCCCTTGGCTCTCTGAGGATTTCAGGAGTGTATGAGGATTGGGGTGAAAAGAAAACAGAAGATTGAATCTGAGAATAAGAAGTACCATCTGTAGCACCATCCTCCTTGCTGGGAGGCAGCTTGGTGGAGTAGTTGAAAGCACAGGCTTTGGAACCAGACTGCTTGGATTCCAAACCTTCCTCTGCTGTTTAATCTCTTGAAACCTTGGTCAAGGAAGTAATTTAATCTCTCTGAACCTCACTTTTTATGTATAAAATGGGCAAAATAACCTTTTAGGTAGTTGTGAGGATTAAATGGAGTGTTTGGCATAGTATCTGGCTCATAATAGTGCTCATTACCTGCTAACTGTTGTTATTCTCTCCTGTCTCTTCATTTTTGTCATTTTCTCTTTTTGTTCTTTCTCCTGGTGAGATATCCCTCAGATGTGAAGGCTGAGAATAATTAATGAATCTTTGTTGCAGGAGTGTGCAGGGTTGGGGAAGAGGGGGTTTCTTCCACTGGCCCAGGTGAACACATGATGATCGGATGATCAAGTGTCTCTTTATTATCTTTCCCAGCTCCTAAGTATGTTTTTATTCCAGGGAAGACAAGACCTGCTTCTCCTTCAGTTCCCATTCCTAAAACTCTCTTGTACTAGTTACTTCTTCGTATTCTCACCTAGAAGTTAAAAGTAGATCCAAAGTTATGCTGGCATTGCAGCAAGTGGGAAAGGGGCAGGTGTTTTAGGAAAGAAAGGACCCGCGTAGAATGGAGGAATCTCTGTCTGGAAAGGGAGGCCTTTGGAAATTCCATAGTAATTTGTATTCGTTCCCTTGCTCTATCCTCTGTGGAGAACTGACCAAAATAGGCCAGTATCTGAATCCTTGCCAGAGGTCTCCATCCCAGGATGAAGATGATCACGTACAGTCAATTTTTATTATTTAGATTTTCCCATGCCAACATTGATCCCAGTTCCTTTTCCCCAAGCCAGAAAGACCTCTGCCAAGGTACCTCCCTCTCTCACACTCACAGCAGAGAATGTACTCAGAGAATTTATACAAACATACACAGACACACATGCAGCTCACTATTTTAGAATGTTTCAGTCTACAAAAATCTAATAAGATTAGGGATGAGACTTTTATTGCAACACTTGGTATGTAGGACTCTGATTAGGCACTCAAGGAATGTTGAAAAGGAGAAGCTCAATTCCTAAATGTAGGGAAATCCTCACGGGAGTGGAGAGACAGCTAGTCCCCCATTAAATATCCACAGAACATTCACAGAGCAGCATGT
This sequence comes from Aplodontia rufa, assembly GCA_004027875.1. Taxonomy (NCBI): domain Eukaryota; kingdom Metazoa; phylum Chordata; class Mammalia; order Rodentia; family Aplodontiidae; genus Aplodontia; species Aplodontia rufa. The sequence goes on along the minus strand of PVKS010000602.1, from coordinate 32,555 downwards.
CCCTCTGCCACATAGTGCAACATTTATCCCAGAGGGACACAGGTGGGAGCTATGTATGTGTGGGGGATAATATAAAGGAAACCTGAAGGAGGGAATGTTGGATCATCTTGAACAAAGCAAGAGACAATATAGAATAAAAGAAATACATGAGGGTAATCTAACAATTCCTATGCAAAGAGGAGGAGGAAACCCATTGAGTCAGGATGAGCCAAGATTGTGGGATGGTGTGGGCTTTATTGAAAGGCTTTGAATGTTAGAGATTTTATAGATGATAGGGAACCACCTTTTGTTCTCAAGCAAGAAAATCTTAGCTCCTTGGTGATTTAATTAGGTTTGGGGGGTGGGGAGGGGAGGAGATTGGTATGAAAAAATAGATCTTGTGGCAGGAGCTGTGCTTTTAAGGGAGGTGGGCTAGAGGGCAGTCCTGGCTCTTCCTAACCAGCTATGGGTCCTTAGATATTACTTCCCCTTTTCTTTTTAATATTAAAAAAGAAGATTACCTTGAGTGGTTGCTGTGGTCCCCTCCTGCTCTGACATTTTATGTTCCCTGAGTAAATACTAGGTTTTGCCAATGTCCCCTGCTATTTGGTGGGACTTTCCAAGATCATTCAGTCATTTAACCAATAAATCAGTAGCACCTACACCTGACCCTTAAGAATTTTTAGTGGGGACTGCAGATATTATGTATGTATTTTTTGTCTTCTGATACTGAAGATTGAACCTAGGGGTGCTTGACCACTCAGCTACATCCTTAGCCTATTTTTTTTAAATTTTGCTAAGTTGCCTACAACCTTGCTAAGTTGCTAGGGCTAACCTGAAACCTGAGATCCTCCTGTTACAGCCTTCCATGTCAGTGGGATTACAGGTATGCACCACTGCACTTGGCGTATTTCATTGATTCTAAGACTCATTTTAATATTTCTGAAGTCAAGATGCATCTTTAAATCAATGGGGTATCATAATGAGTAGCATTTGTTTTTTATTAGGTATTACTACAATCAAAATTGCACAAATAACTAAAATTCCACTGGACAATTGCCAGAGGTACCTGGTATTAAATGAGGATATAAAGAAGGGCTCTGACTAGTGCAGTAGGTTAGAAAAGGCTTTCCCAGGAATGGCTGTGGATGTAAAGTGTATTTGGGTGAGTTGGTTGGGTTGTCTAGGCACAGGTGGATGTAAGAGGACTGAGGTGAATGTGATTGTGGTGATTACAAATCAGGAGCTGGATGTGGGTGAGGCTGGCAGTGTGATTGGGAGTAGACCTCCTGTAACTTCACAGGCCCTGAGCTAACCTAAATGGTTATCTGGGTGGTTAGAGAGGCTCCTAAGGCAGCTTGAGATGGGCGAGAGAGAGATGCAAAAGGTCAAATTGTCTCTGCTGTTGGATAGCTTCTGACATGCATGCTGAGGAAAGTTTCAGGGGCCAAAATAGTGAGATAAAGATGCAGCATATTGGAGTAGCTTAGCTCATACTGTTCTCTTCTTAGGTTATGGTGAAGGACAGGTACTGCTAGAGATTAGAAAGCATTTTAAATTGTGAGCCTTCTCAGCATAGGGCAAACTGAGGAAGTAGGGAAATAGGGCAGTGGTGAGATGGCTTCTGTTCATCCAGCTATCACCTTTCCTCTACCACCCCCCAACTTTCAGGTGAAGAGGAAGGAGGATGGGCCTTTTAGTTGTACCTCCTTGCCTTAGTTCCGTTAAAAATATTTTTTGAATGGGTAATATAGTCATATGATTGTATATTCAAAGAAACTAAAGGGCATATATTGAAAAGTCTCCCTTCCACCCTCTTCCCCCTTCCACCGTTGTCTTACATGTCATCTTTTACTGCTGATGTTTGTACAAATGATAAAACTTGCTTTTTTTTTACTTGTTAATTTATCTGAGAGATTGGTCCATAGTGTCTTTATGACTGCATAGTGTTTCATTTTATGTTTGTGTATGATTTCTTGGTTCCTTACTGTTAGATATTTAGGCTAATTCCAGTCTTCTGTTTTTATAGCTAATACTGAAATGAAAACCTCATACATGCATTCTTTTGACCATGTGGAACTATAACTATGTCTTTTTAGAATATTAGTGTTCTATATAGAGATTTGTTGTTTCATTTGTCCTTTCATTCAACATTTATTGAGTCCATATTATGTGCCAGACACTGTAGTAGCTATCAGGAATCTAGTTTTCAACAAGTCAGATGTGATTCCTGCCCTCATGGAATATTATTAGTCTATAGTAGGGGGAAGCACACTTGCTGGCAAACACAGTAACAAAATTGAACATACTAAAAGGGGGATCATTAAGAGGATAAATTGGGAGGAATTACTTTAATTATAAACAGGAAGCTGAGAATCTAAAGGGTGAGATGTGGTTTGCCATTAGATGTAGGACAGGGAGACATGTTGTTCAAAGCTTGTATTCACAGATAAGTTCTGGATTTGTAAAGGAAGGATGGTTACCAATAAGGGTATGGAGATGGTACAAAGAGATGAACTTGGTGATTGGGATTGGAAGGTGCCCAAAGTGGGAGACTAAAGATGAGGTGAGTTAGGGAAGGAAGCTGGAGTGAAGAGAGGAGAGTTAGGGGAGACCAGTACTATAAAGAGCTGACAACTGTGTTTAGAGAACTTTGGATTGAATCTCTAATTTGGTTAATTGAGGTAAGGGAACAGGGAAAGAGGCCACTCCCTGACTGGCTTGAGAAAGGCTTGCCACTGGCAGAAAAATGGTTAAAAGATGTGGGAAAAGCTGGATGCCTGTAGTGGAGCCTTCTCTGTCTTTTCTGTGGCTTCAGCAAAATGGAAACTCCCCAAATAAAGATGACATTGAAGGCCTTACCAGCTGGCTCTAGGCTGGCACAGAGAGAGCAGACCTTCCTAGGACTCAGAACTTGGGGTGGACAGGAAATTGGGCTTGGAGACCCCTCTGAACTTTGTGTTCCTTTTTCAACCTTACCCCTTCTGCTTCCCTTCCGCAAAAGCCCATCTCTGTGCCCATCCTGGGTCCTATGACTTTTCTCTCCCTCAACAGTCGGTTCCCGATTCTGGTCCCCGGCCCCCAGCAGCGCCTGCCCCCTTCCCACCGGGGCCCCCCATGATGCCACCACCCTTCGTAAGTTTTATGTGTTTCCCTGGGCTTGGCTTTTCCAGCCTGCACCCTCAATTCCCCAGCCCCTGCCACTGCTGCATTGCCAGCACGGCTCTCCTGTAATGTGCCCTTTTGCTGCCCTTGGAAGAGGGGTGGTTTTGTTTGGGCATTGGGGTGGGGAGAGCTGCTATTAAGCTCTAGTCCATAAAGGTGACAATTCTCCCTTTGTATTTTTGTCCCTGGGACACACTGGGCCTGGAGGTAGAAGTGGAAGAGAAAAGACCCCATTAGAGTGAGGGCAGGGTGGGTCTGTCTTTCTCTTTCACTACTTCTTACCTCTGCTCTTTAAAAAAGCCACAGAATTTGAGCTGGAATGGCATTGGTAGTCATGAGTCAGAGAGAAGGGGGAGGCAGAAGACTGGGGGATGATTGCCTTCTGCCCTTTCACTTGAGAAGCTTCTTGGGGAGCAGTGCTGAAGGATTACAGCCTCTCCATAGTCTGGTGCTGTTCCAGTTCCCTTTCTGTTCCTGCCTCTTAGGAAACTCTGTGCTTGCCTGTTAGGCTCAGAGAACTCCCAGTCAACCGCCTTTCTCAGTGGTGAGGAAGGAGGCAGTTTCATGCCTTGTGCTTCTCAAAAGCCTTGGAATTGCCTCCAAGTCAGGGTGGAGGGGTGGGTAGAAAACAGCTGGATGCTTCTTGATGGGTCTTCTCTCTCCCTACAAGGCAGTGTCCCTGTGTTTAGAATCTCTTCCTTTCCTCATTTCCAGATGCCCCCTCCAGGGATTCCCCCACCCTTTCCTCCGATGGGGCTCCCACCCATGAGTCAGAGACCACCAGCCATCCCCCCTATGCCACCTGGCATCCTGCCCCCAATGCTTCCACCAATGGGGGCACCACCACCACTCACACAGGTAATTGTTTCCCTCCACAGGGCCTCAGGAAACTGTTAGTTAAGCTGGGGATGGAGATGAGAGTGGGTATCCAGGCCTCAGAAACTGGGAAGGGGTGGGAGCTTTGGAACAAGTGCACGTGGGTTTGTCTACTGAATGACCGAGAGAACTCTCAGGCAAGGTGAGAACCAAGAACCTGGGCCCCCCCAATGGGATCTGTCAGGACTCCTTAGGGTACCCCACCTCACAGGGACCCTGCCTACCCTATGCCTGCCCTCACTCAGTGACTGGTTTTTGTATCCATAGATACCGGGAATGGTACCTCCAATGATGCCAGGAATGCTGATGCCAGCAGTGCCTGTCACTGCAGCGGTAAGCTCTAGGGACTGGCAAGAAGCAGGCTCTACCCTGCAATTCTGCGGGTCTGACTTGGAGTACAGGGGTGTGGACTACATTCTTTCCCTCTGCTTATATCCACCCTGGTCCCCAGCAGCCTTCCTCATGCTGGAATCCTCACCAGGCATGTCCTCAACATTTCTAGTTTCCTGATCATCCCCAAAGGCATATACATTCTCTCTTGTTACCCCCATGCCATACAGAGAACCTTTGAGAAGCACACTTACGCCAGACACTCCCTACTGTCACAGGGCCATGTTGTAGATACACTAATACATTCCCTTCTTCACATCCTTTTTGCCTCTAGAGGAGGCAGTGGCACCCAGGGATCTTGCTGTACCTTCTGGTGCTATTGCTCAGTATAGTAAAGTCTGGAATATAGAATTTGGCATCTTCTTTGAAAAGATGGGCCTCAGGAGTTGATTCAACAAAATACTCTCATTTGAGGAAAATGAAAAAAGGACCTGTTGTGCAATTTCTCCTGGGATCTGAGAGCCCTGTCTGGAGGGAGGGTACCTGTTAGGGAGCAGAGATTCCTGGGAGCAGGACACACAGATCCTGGCCTGGCCTGCTTCTCCATCCCCCATGGCCTGGGTCCTGGGGGCCACTGGGCTTGGCCCCAACCCTTCCCCCTCCTCTTTCTTCGGCAGACGGCTCCGGGTGCGGACACCGCCAGCTGTGAGTCTTCTGGGGGCCTGCTCCCCCCAGGCTCGGAGGTTGGGGGGGTACAGGGGAGAGGGGACCACGGACTGGAGCCACCCTGGATCATGCCTGTTGGGATGCCAGGGAGCCTGGGATGTTGATGGGACCAGGGGGATATTTACTGGGGCTGGAATAAGGGAGGACTAGGTGGGAATAAAATGAGGGTTAGAACAAAGACTTAGTATGTTTCCTTTGGCTTCTTTCCTAGCTGCTGTGGCTGGAACAGGCCCTCCGGTGAGTCCTTCTAGTTTGGGTCTCTGGGTAGAAAGGTTAAAAGTGGGAGGTTGATGGTAAAAATCTTTGGGGCGAAAAGGAGAGGCTTTGGGAAAGGGGCCTTGACCCACTCTGTGCCCCCCTCCTCCCAGAGGGCCCTATGGAGTGAGCATGTGGCCCCTGATGGGCGCATCTACTACTACAATGCTGACGACAAGCAGTCCGTGTGGGAGAAGCCCAGCGTGCTCAAGTCCAAGGCGGAGGTCCTGAGTGGGGCTTTCTGGCCCTTCCTTTCAGCTGCCCTGACCCTTTCAAGACCTTGGCCTCTAACTATACTCTATGATTAGAGAACCCAAGATGCCTGACCCACCCCCATACTCCCTGGAAATGTTTCCCTAAGATCTCAGCAAGTCCATGTTTCCCCATTTGAGCCAGGCCAGATGGTAGCTCAAGATTACTGTGTCCTCTATTCACTGGGTCTTAGTAGCTCCCCTGACTGTGACTTGAGCTCCCCAGCCTGATATGCTCTGACCCATCCTATTGCAGTTGCTGCTGTCCCAGTGTCCCTGGAAAGAGTACAAGTCAGACACAGGCAAACCTTACTACTATAATAACCAGAGTCAGGAGTCCTGCTGGACCCGGCCCAAGGACCTGGATGACTTGGAGGGTGAGGGGTCCTGGGAAGAGGGGGAGGTTTGGGCAGGGTGCTGGGGGTCCTTTGCTACCCTGACTATATTCTTTTCCCATTGCAGCTCTAGTCAAACAAGAGGCTGCAGGGTGAGTGATTTGCCCACCTATCCATCCATACTTGGGGGCATAGGAGTAAATTCTCCATTATCCCTACTCTGTGGGAGGAATCAACTCTCAGTTTCCTTGTGGGATCATCTGCTCTGGCCCCAGTCTTTCCCCCAGTAGACATCAGCCAGCACCTATCCTCATCTATCTCTGCTCTGCTCCAGCACAACACTTTTTGTCTCACCTACAGGAAAATGCAACAGCCGCAGACATTACAGCCACAGCCACCTCAGCCTCAGCCTGACCCCCCACCTGTACCTCCTGTTCCCACTCCAATGCCCACTGGCCTCCTAGAACCTGAGCCTGGTGGGAGTGAAGATTGTGATGCATCAGAGGCTGCCCAGCCCCTGGAGCAGGGGTTTCTGCAGCAGCTGGAGGTGGGCCCCAGCAGGTGAGGGCTGCCAGCCTGCCCTGCCCCCCCCCCCCCCAGCATTTCACATGTCAGCCTCACACTTTTAGCCTGGTTCACCATTCTTCCTCTGCCAGGCCTCTTGGGAGGGGTGTGATGATCTGGGCAGTGACCTCTGAAGAGCAGAAAGAGGCTCCTCTGGGGAGCAAGGAGTGCAAAATGTTGCTGAGAATGTAACACATGAAAACAGTGAGGGCAGGGCGCCCTATGGCTGAGTCCCCTCTGCCCCCCAGTTCTGCTGGACAGCATCAGCTAACACAGCAGGAGGATGAGGAGTCTAAGCCAGAACCAGAGAAGTCTGGCCTCAGTTGGAGCAACCGAGAGAAGGCAAAGCAGGCATTCAAGGAGCTGCTGAGGGACAAGGTGCTGAGGGTGGGGCTCCTGAGGAAGACCTGGAAGGAGGAATCTGGAGGTGGGCAGGCCCCATGACCTCTGCCTGCTCCATTCCAGGCTGTCCCCTCCAATGCCTCATGGGAACAGGCCATGAAGATGGTGGTCACAGATCCCCGGTACAGGTACGCCTGGACAGAGGGAGAGCAGCCAAACCAGGAATTCCTGAGAAATCCCAGCTCAAGATTCAGGCTCAAGGGGGCTGGAGTTAGGAAAGTGGTAGACTAGGTTGGGGAGCAAAGGGAGAAAAAGGCTACAGGGTCTCCGGTACAAGAAAAGGGGAAAGTATCTGACATGATACATTCAATAAATGCTTGTTGGATTAAATTGAATCAAATTGGATTGATGGGGGAAGGAAGGACCTGAGCAGGGCATAGGTCTGATGGCAACTTGAGAACCCCAAAGCAAAAGGGCCCAGTGTTAGTAGTGTCTTGGGATCATATCTCTTACCCTCAATTACCTAACATTCCTACCCATATCCTAGACATCTGTGTGCTGAGCCCATGCATGTCCCCCACTCCACTTAGCTCTGTGGAAACGCCCCTGCCTAGTGCCCTGTGATCCTACTTTGTGGGCTGTGCAGGGTGGTTCAGGCTGTTTCCTCTGTCCTCACACCATTCCCATCATTTCCACCCTAGTGCCTTGCCCAAACTGAGTGAGAAAAAGCAGGCATTCAATGCCTACAAGGCACAGCGGGAGAAGGAGGAGAAGGAAGAGGCCCGATTAAGGGCCAAGGAGGCCAAACAGACCCTGCAGCATTTCCTGGAACAGCATGAACGCATGACCTCCACTACCCGCTACCGGTTAGGGGACAGGGCTGGGGTGGTACCCGGGAACCCTAAGAATACAAAGACTCAGGGTCTGTTCTCTTGTCTACCTACTCACAGCCCATGTGCTCCACAGGCGGGCAGAACAGACCTTTGGGGAGCTGGAGGTCTGGGCTGTGGTCCCTGAGAGGGATCGAAAAGAGGTTTATGATGATGTCCTCTTCTTCCTGGCCAAGAAGGAGAAGGTAATGGTCACTGGGCCAGATCCTTCAAACCCAGTCTCATCTTGGACCTTCCTTGTCTTATTTATGGACTTAGGCCATTTATTTCTTCACTTCCCAGTGTCTTAGCTCCTGACTTGGAAGGTGGTGTGGCATTTATATGTCCCCACATTTCTGCCCTGGACCTGCAGTCCTGGGTGTGGGAGGGCAAGGAAGAATCTCTGATTGATCTGTGACCTGTGCTCTCTCCCTTCCTGGGCATATGAAAGTCTTGAGTCTAGTTTTCCTCCTAGGGTTCTTTAGCTACTTCCTTTCCCCCAAATCCTCTTCTGCTGGGCCCACCTGGGTAGCTATTTTGCCCTTTCTCACCCTGATCTTGTGACTCCCCAGGAACAGGCCAAGCAGCTTCGGCGCCGTAACATCCAGGCCCTGAAGAGTATCCTGGATGGGATGAGTAGTGTCACCTTTCAAACCACATGGTCCCAGGCACAGCAATACCTCATGGATAACCCCAGCTTTGCTCAGGACCATCAGCTACAGAGTAAGCTTGGGTCTCCTCCCACCTAACCCTTCCCTGTTTTTTCATTGACCTGGGACCCCAGAGCCTGCCTCATACCACTCCCCTACACCTCCTGCCCATTCTAGAAATCCCCAACATTCAAGTCACTGGATATCCGCCCTCCCTTTGGAGTTCACTATAGACCTGGACATTGTATGTTCTTGGAGGAAGAGCTCTGGGATTTAGAAATCAAAAGTCCTAGAGATGATGATCTTATTTATAATTTATGTGAATGTCTTAGTTGTCATTGCATCATGGGCATTATCTGGTCACAGCTGCTAAAATAAATAGTTGTTGGTCTGATCACTGATAATATGAGAAATTTACTTTCTGAAGTTACATCAAAGTCTAATTGACTTTCAGTTCTCTAATACAAGCAACCTCAGATCCTGAAAAAACTGGTTTCACGTGATGGCTTCCAATAACTGAAAATTTGTTGATTTTCTTCTAATATAATTAATGATCACCCTTAAGAACTGCCATTGAAGTGGCTATTCCCATAGTTCTTTCCTCCGGTTTCCCCACTAACCTGAGTGTCCCCAGTACCTACAGAGGGTGCAGCATCCTTGAGACACTGGGTACTGGAATCTGAGAGGGTGTCCTGCTAGTGTGGCACCTGCTGAGCCTCCTCCCTGACTGTAGACATGGACAAAGAAGATGCACTGATATGCTTTGAGGAGCACATCCGAGCTTTGGAGAGGGAGGAGGAGGAAGAACGGGAACGGGCCCGACTTCGGGAGCGTCGTCAGCAGCGCAAGAACCGGGAGGCCTTCCAGGTATCTTCACTGCCCTTGAGGATCAGAGCTCAGCTCTGCCCCACACAGTATTTTCTACTCATGCCTTGCCTGCTGTGGGTAGGTTGCCTGCTTTGTCCCTAAACCTCACTGGGTCTCTCTCTGCTTCTAGTTCTGCTCTTGTTATGTCCTTTCAACTCTGGACTGTGCTCCTCTAGGGAGACCAGATGTACACACCACTCAGAAGCTACCAGCAGAGAGCACCCTGCAAGCACAGTGTGACAGTTGGCCATGTGCATTTCCTTTGGGTGGGGAGCTACAAGCAGAGGTTATCCCCAGTTTGGGGGTGGTAGCATGGGGGTGACTTAGCTATATCACATCAGGAAGTTGAAACCAAGTCATGGAAGATGGTGATACTGGCAAGTTTTAGCTTTGTTGCTTCCCAGGCTGGCTTGTTTTCATTTTTAGCTCTGTCCCTTTGTATAGTCTCTTCTTTTGTAGTGTTTTCCTCTTCCACACCTGTATCTCCTCCTCTTTGCCTCCCTTGCCTGGATTTCCTCAGTCCTTATTGCCCCTCACTTTCCTTCTGCCATTCCCTGCCTTACTCCCTATCCCTGGCCTCTCCCTGCTCAGACCTTCCTGGATGAGCTGCATGAGACAGGGCAGCTACACTCCATGTCCACCTGGATGGAGCTGTATCCAGCAGTCAGCACTGATGTCCGCTTTGCCAACATGCTGGGCCAGCCGGGTAAGGCAGCCAGACTCCCCCTACTCTGGTCTGGCTTCCTGCCCTAATGCCTCTACATCCCCACTCCCTGGTCCTGTCCTCGACCCCACCCCAGGCCTTGGGAAGCTGCCGCCCGCCAGGCACCCCTCCCTCCTTCCCTGCAGGCTCCACTCCTCTGGACTTGTTCAAGTTCTATGTGGAAGAGTTGAAGGCACGATTCCATGATGAGAAGAAGATCATTAAGGACATACTTAAGGTGAGAGGAACCTGGGGTTAATGGATGGACGCAGGCTGGGTGCAAGCCACACCCCCTGCATAGTACTCCCTGATAAGTCCCATTTTGCAGGAGTATGGCAGCTTGCTCAGCAGATACCTACTGTGGTCCTTACCTTGTACTGGGGATGAATAAGGCACAAGTTCTGTTCATAGGAGTTCATGGCCCAATACAAAGGTAGACTTGAGAACTATTATGTAGAGGGTGAGGTGTTATTACAGAGATGAATCAGAAGAATTGATTTTGAACTGTACCTTTAGAAAGGGGTAGAGGAGAGTAGAATGTCCTAGGCATAAGGATACCACAGGAGCAAAGGTAAGTGGGTGAAAAGGGCATGGGGGAGGGTTTAAGGAGCAAGCAGTATAGATAATTATAAACTGATAGCCCGTAGAAAAATGTTCTGGCCTGTACAGTGGTTTAGAAAAATTTAGAATTCATTAACATTTTTTTTTGTACTAGTAATTGAACCCAGCAGTACTTAACCACTGAGCCACATTCCCAGCCCTATCTATCTATCTATTTGAGACAGGATCTCACTTAGTTACGCAGGGCCTCACTAAATTGCTGAGCCTGACTTTGAACTTGCAGTTCTCCTGCTTCAGCCTCCTGAGCCACTGGGATTACAGGCATAACATCTTTAAATTGGGTGATTTAACATAAAAAATCAATTTAAACTGGTAGCACTGGGCTGGTTTTGTTAGGCATTCTGTGGTCTCAGGCTGAGAAGCCACTGCCCTCTGGAAAGGGTGAGTTGTTCTTTTTCTCGCTCCTCCTTTTTCCTACTTAATACTGCATGCAGCAAGTGTCAGCTGCCTTGTACCATCCATGTGCACTGCCATTTTTTATACTGAAGAAATAGTTCTCAATGTCCATGTCTATCAGAGTTAGAAAAGGTGGGTAATTACACAAGTGAAGAGAGCCTTCTGTTTCAAAAGAAAAAGAGAAAGCATTTTTCTTATGGAAGTGAAGAACTTTTTTTTTGACCAGGGATTGAACCCAGAGATATTTAACCACTGAGCCACATCCCCAGCCCTTTATTTTTATTTTTTGGCACTGGGGATTGAATCCAGGGATGCTTAACCACTGAGCTGCTTCCCCAACCCTTTTTTTTTTTAATTTTGAGACAGTCTTGCTAAGTTGCTGAGGCTGGCCTTGAACTTGCACTCCTCCTGCCTCAGCCTCCTGAGTCACTGGAATTACAGGCATGCACCACTGCTCCCGGCTGGAAGTGAAGAACATTTTATTTGAAGAGACAATCCAGTCCAGTTCAGTGGTTAGAAGCAAGACTTGAGGCAGACTGCCCCTTACTAGTTGTGTGATCTTGACCAGGCCATTTAACCTTTGAGCCTTTTCCTCATCTGAAAAATGGTGAGTGTTCCACCAAAGGACACCTGATTATCAGGGAGAGTAACTTGGTGCCTGAGTTGAGAGGAATCATGTTAAGAAGGTCCATTGCATGTACAGCTTTTTTTTGGTATTGGGTATTAAACCCATGTCCTAGCACATGCTAGGCAAGTGCTCTGCCTCTGAGTATATCCCCAGCCCTTTAAGTTTTCTTCAGAGTCCTTTGTTTTGCCTTACAAACTCATGCACATGTTGCATTTTAATCCCATATCACCTTCCTATTTAATGTGAATTTAGTATTTTTAAATAACTATTAAGTAAAATGTATCACATTGTCCTATGGCTTCCTTTCTCTGGAACTATATGCCCTGGGTGGAAGTAGAGCCCTGAATTTAGTGTCTTGAATGCTAAAATAAGAAATTTGGATTTTTATCTTAATATATAAGGCTTCTTGTAAAAGCCATTGGTGATAGTTTATGGTAGCATCTCCCAGTCTAGAGTGTGTGGTGTCGTTAGGGGACATGTATGTGGTGGTGGAGGAGGCAATGGTAGGAAGATACTAAAAATGATAGTGGCAAATAATTTGGATTTAAAATAATACATTTTAAATCTCAGTCATCCTCTTCTGACTCATCCCTAGGCTCTTCCCTGTTACCAAGGTTACTTGGTACAAAAGTCAGAGCAGCACCAGATGCCAGAGGCTGGGTTAGAGGAATGGAAGATGGGGAGATCAGTCAGATGTCTACTGCAGGGTCTAGGTGGGATGTGATCTTCAGGTGAGGTAGTGGGGATGGCACATGAGGAGAGTGAGCTGTAAAGCTCCTTCTGTGCTTGTGAGCTGCCATAGGTGCCTTGAGATAAGCAAGAGGTGGGGGTTGGGTATCCAGGGATTTTATACTTCTTTCCCTATTTTTGAGTGGAGTAGCTTACGTATACATCTCTTTACTACATTGAGATGCTACGTAAGACTTTTATTTTTTAAAAATGTTTCTTTTGTTAAGAAAAAAAAAAAAAGTTTAAAACCAGTGGGATAGAGTCACTGAAAAGTGGAATTGCCATGAACTTGAGGAAAAGGAAGGAGAGAGCTGCAGGGATGGGACCATGAATGATGGCACCATTGGTAAGGGATTACGCAGGAAGAGCAGCACTGCAGTAGGAATTCCATTAGGTAAATTATTCTCAAAAGCAACTTGGAGCAGGGAATAATAAAACAAATATTGTGTTTTAAACAGGGTAATCATATAAACTAGTATCCTAGTATAGCTAAATTTTATTGCATGGTTAACTTTTAGCCACAGAGTTGCTGGTACTGGCTGTTGTCCTGCAGGGCACCTGCCCTTGCCAAAGTCCTGTTTCTCTACAATACCTGAGAAAGAAGCAGTTTTAGATAGATCCTCTTCCTACTCCACCATATGGCCATCCATAGCTGGGTGACGTTTGGTGGCACCTCTTATCCTTAGGATGACACATGGCACTAGACTTGGAACTGGTAGAAGACTGGAAATTTGGGCCTGGGTGATCAGTAAGGGGGCAGAGAGCATATGAGAAGGATCTCTTGGGATCTTGAATTTCAAGCATCTATGAAATATCCAGTCCAGTATAGGTCTGAAAATCAGCAGAGAGGTGAGGGTTGAGATTGCCACGTAAAGTATAGATCAGGTAGTGAAAAAGGACAGAGTGCTGTTCTCTGGATCATGCACATACAAGACAGCTCACGAGAGACCACAGAGATAGGAGGGGACCTGAAGAGGGGAGTGCTGAAATAAACAGCAGAAGCACCAAAGACAAGATGAATGAGAACTAAGCAGGAACCCTTGAATTTGACTGTTAGAATGTAAGTGAGTTGGGAAAGTGTGACCATGAAGCCAGTGGCTTTAGGGCAGCCCATGTTTCATAGTCAAGTAACTCCTTCCTGGCTCTTATTAGCTGAGACCTCTGCAAGTTATATAGTGCCTCTGAGCTTCAGTTTCCTTTTCTATAAAAGTAAGTAGATTCTTAAATTCCATTTGCAAGGTCATAAGAATTAAATAACATTGGTATAACGTCTTGCTTTTAACAGGCCATCAATGTTTATTCCTTTTTCTTTGTGTTGAGTTTCAAGAGATTTTGAAACTAAAGAAAAAGCAGAGGTAGTTAGCTTAAGGAGGTGAGAACAGGGTGGAAGGGATGTTCCAAGTAAAGTGAGGTGTGTGCTTAATGGAAGGAGACAGTGAAGAGGATGAGATTGAAGCCTTCAGTAAGAAAGAGGGGGAATGTGTTTGAGAAGGACTGGAGAAGAGTGAATTGAGGAAGTACTCTTAGCGTGAAGAATAAGCCTCTGCTCTCAGCAAGAAGACCAGAGGAACTTAGAGCAGTGTAGAATGAGAGGAGGGAATCTGGCCTGTGCCTCAGCTGACTTAAGCCCCAGTGACTTAAGTGCATTGTCTTGGGCCAGATGAAATCATTCTAAAACTCTGCCTCTTTGGGATGCTATGAGGCCGAGATGAGAAGTACAGAGCCTGGTCATGGTGCTCAGAAATTGGGACATGTTTCTAATATTGCTGGGGAGTTGCTCACCTGATAGCCCTTTCTCCCATGGACTGAGTGATCTGTGAATGTAGTGCTTGAAAGCACACAGGTTTCAGGGTTAGAAAGACCTGGGGTAGAGTTCTTGCCCAGCCAGGTTCAGCTGTGAAATCTTGGTTGGGTGCTTTTGTTTTCCCTCCTGTGTAAAATTAATAGGATCTGTTCTGAATTAGAAGCAGCAGGATTAAATGTGTGTGAAGCACTCAGCAGGATATTTAGTACATAGTAGGCACTCAGTAAATAGAGCCAAAGGGTTGGAGATGTTGACTGAGAATGTATGAAGCTTCTTTGAGCAGCCAGAAGGCCTAGCTGGGACCAGAGCTTTAAGCCAAAGGAACAAAGAGCTAATTGTGAGAATCTCAGGCATCACTCAGCAGACACAGAGATACCTCCAACCCTTTCAGCTCCATGTGACATCCAGACCAGGGGTAGGCATGGGAGCTTGTCAGATGACTTGGAACAGTGAGGTTTCTGAGATGTGTCATAGTCATGTGGATCCTCTTCGGGGGGGGGCAGGGGCTTCTTGAGCATCTTGTCGTCTGACCCCTTTGCCTGTTAGCCTTGGGCCTCAGGCTTCTGGGGCCCTGCTTCATGTGGTGTTGTGCCTACAGGACCGGGGCTTCTGCGTGGAGGTGAATACAGCCTTTGAGGACTTCGCCCACGTCATAAGCTTTGACAAGAGGGCTGCTGCGCTGGACGCAGGCAACATCAAGCTGACCTTCAATAGTGTGAGGGACAGGGTGGGATGGGTTTGGATTTATACTCACCCCATTGTCTTGCTCCTTCCCTTCTCCCTTCTTGCCCTGTCAGCTGTCCTGGGTTCAGGGGATGGTGACAGAGGTCCAGATCCCAACTTCCTACCTTTTAAGGTATACCTGAGTGGGCTCTGGGCACGCACCCTTCTGGGTAACCCTATTCTGCATCTTTTCTATTCTCAGCTGCTAGAGAAAGCAGAAGCACGGGAGAGGGAGCGGGAAAAGGAGGAGGCACGAAGGATGCGACGCAGGGAGGCTGCCTTTCGAAGCATGCTGAGGCAGGCTGTGCCTGCTCTGGAGCTGGGCACTGCGTGGGAAGAGGTCAGGAGCGCAGCCTGGCCCCAGTCACCCCTCAAACCTGAGGGCAGCGGAGTATCTCCACCACTGAGGGCCCATCCCAATCACGGCACAGCCCTGGGCCAGCTCCAGTTCCCTTCCTTCCTCTGCCCCCGCCCTGCCCTGTGCTCGTGGCGGTGTCCAAACCTGGCCAGGCAGAGCCTGGTCTGATCAGCAGTGCTCTCCCGTTCAAGGTCCGTGAGCGCTTTGTGTGCGACTCAGCCTTTGAGCAGATCACCCTAGAGTCGGAACGGATCCGGCTCTTCCGGGAGTTCCTGCAGGTGCTGGAGGTGAGGCAGGCTTTTGCCCTTTGGAACCTTTTCTACGTGGTTGAACTCCCTAGGCCAGCTCAACGGAGACCTCAGTGGCCTCCCATTCCTAGAATTCTCCTATCCTTGGGCAGCTAAGGAAGGGGGAGTCTGAGGGAGCCCTGGGATAGGCAGAAGGCCCCAGCCTGAGACAGGGAGGCAGAATCTTCATTCTCTCTCTGCCTCCAGCAGACTGAATGCCAGCACCTTCACACCAAAGGCCGAAAACATGGCAGGAAGGGCAAGAAACACCATCGCAAGCGTTCCCACTCACCCTCAGTGAGTTGGCAGGTAGAGGGATGTGGGTTGTGGTGGGGTGAGGCTGGATTGTTTAGGGGAAATTTGTTTCTCCCTGTCATCTCCATTGGAGGGAGATTGGAGGATTCCTTTGGCCCTAGATCATCCTCTGTCCACAATTTCCAGACAAGGGCTCTGGAGGTCAGAAAACTTCTGCATTGACCCGTGTCTGCTTCTCTGCCCAGGGCTCTGAGTCAGAAGAAGAGGAGCTGCCACCACCATCCCTCCGGCCCGCCAAGCGGAGGAGGCGAAACCCCTCAGAATCTGGCTCTGATCCCTCATCCTCACTTGATTCAGTTGAAAGTGGGGGTGCTACCCTTGGAGGACGGGGCTCCCCATCCTCCCACCTTCTTCTTGGATCAGGTAAGCAGATGCTAGGAGCTGGACAACTATGGGCTGTGACTGAGGAAGTACTCAGCAAGCCCCAGCATCTTTGAGGGTAGAGTAGATTGGGAGAACTGACCTGTGAGAATGGGAAGAACTTCTTGTTCCTGCCTAGGGAAGAAACTGGAAAAGGAAGGACAACTAGATTCAGCCTTTCTCAGGTTGTTCGCTCAGATCACAGGGCCCCTGCCTGCGAAGAATGACAGAGGGGTGTGGCAGGAAAGAGAATGAACTCTTCTTTTTCCTTTTGGGACTTAGTAGGATTTTCTATCTCCAGATCATGGCCTTCGGAAAGCCAAGAAACCAAAAAAGAAAACTAAGAAGAGAAGACACAAGTCGGTGAGTGGAGAAGGAACTCACCTAAGACTTTGCTGTTTTGTGGGATCTGTTCCACCCACCTCCCAGCTGTCCACAGGAGCTGAGGAGTTGGGCTCTGCACTCTTACAGAACAGTCCTGAGAGTGAGACAGACCCTGAGGAGAAAGCTGGCAAAGAAAGTGAAGAGAAAGAACAAGAACAGGACAAGGATAGGGAGCTTCGGCAGGCAGAACTCCCTAATCGCTCCCCAGGCTTTGGAATCAAGAAGGAGAAGGTGAGAGGCAGGGGCCCAGCCCCAGCCAGGCAGCACTCTGTCCAGGGGGCTTGGGTGAGCCATGCCTCTGCTCCAACAGACAGGCTGGGACACATCAGAAAGCGAGCTGAGTGAGGGGGAGCTAGAGAGGCGGCGGCGGACACTCCTGCAGCAGCTGGACGACCACCAGTGACCTGATAAGCTGCTCTCTGCCTTGGGTCTGCTTGATGTGGTGGCTCCTTGGCCACCCTTACAGTATGCCTCAGACTCCTTCATCTGGTCTGTGCCCACTTTTCCTAAAGTAATTCCACCCTCAATACACCACTGTTGGCACCTGTCAAGGCTGCTCTTGGTGTTCAAGGGTTCCCCACTTCCCGGACAACTAGTGCAGTGCTTGTCCTCAGCCCCAGGCCATGTTGGGGGGAGGGTGCGGGTGATGCCAGTAGATAAAAGTATGAGAAATGGGGTCTCCAGGGAAGAGACACAGCTGGTGGACACAGCCTGGGAGGCCTAGGGCAGAGTCTTCATCCTCTAGCATCAGTGCCTGCCTGGGGGCTCCACCACTGCTTCCTCCAGGGACCCAATCAATGTATGTATGTTTTGTTTTTGTTTTTTAAATAACAATATTTATAACATGGCTGGTGACTTTTGTCCTCTCCATGTGCTCCTGGGGCAGGCTGGGAACTGGATTGGTACACATGTACCCAGCAGAGGGCACTAGTGTCTCATGTAGGCCTACTTCTTCACTTTGTGTGGTTAGAACCCATCCAGCTCCTTCTGGCAGGCTTCTGTGCTTTTTAGCTCTCCCAAGACTTTAATTCAGTGGTCATCCTGGCCCCACAAGCTCAGAAAGAGGAGACAGCCTGGTGCTTCAAGCCTTTGTTGAGAGAAGGCAGGACTTCTGTACAAGGGAGAAGGGAAGTGGTACATGTACAAAAAAGAGGTGGCCCCCACATTCTCTTCCAGGGACTGAGAAGAAACTGGCAGGAACTGAGCATATAGTCTGCAAAGACCACCATACTTCTACACCCCGCCAAAAAACCACCTAGCTGAGGAAAGGACATGAGGAAGTTGTTGGCATGCCCTTTCTCTAGAGGTCTTAAGCCCAATGCAACAAGAATAGCATCTGACTGGAAAGGGCCAAGGAGAAGGGCAATGGGCCTGGCATCACTCCTCTACTCTTATCATGAAGGTGCAGCTGGGTGGACCCAGGCATAAAAGGGACTTGCTCCTGGTAAGTGATGATCTGAGATTGGCAGGGTGCCAGAGTTCCATAAGCCTGGATACTGCTAGACAAGTGGTAACTGACCATGGGACTGCAAAAAGGAAGGAAACAAAGCAGGGAGAGGGGCCTAGTCGCCCATGTGTAGGGTAAAGCTAGAAATGGTTTTTCCCAGCTCTAAGCTGATCCTTGAAGAAATGAAGCTAAACACAGTACTGGAGCACCAGAAAAGTGTCAGGTCCCTATAGATCTGTTGCCCACGGTGGCACAGGTTAAGATCCAGCCTGAGAACTGGGGGGCACAGCTGAGAGAGCAGCATAGCCTTCTGTCAGGCCTTGGCTTCAGGTCCACTGGCTGGACTTTGTAGGATTGAAGTGCTTCTGCCTCCAAGAGGGTCTCAGTGGGGGCCTGGAGCCCGAGGGGGGCCACTAGGTGGTGCAGCACTCCTGGCTTGGTGACGGACAACAATGGGTTGGTGGTGGAGGCCTGTGGGGAAGACAGGGGCTTATCAATAGGCAGGGAGGCTGAGCAGGACAGGAAGAGCCAGCTGTAAAGTGGATCATGGAGTTTGAAGGACAGCTGGGGAGATTACTGGGGTTCTGCACCTTGAAAGGATCAAGTGGGGGAACTAGAGGCCACTGGGCAGAAAGACAAGGTAGACTTAGGAAGAGCCAAAAGCTGAGAAGAGACCCTGAATGCCAGGAAGCAGACATCAAGGGACATCTTACTGTTCCTGAGCAACAGCTACTGCCAGAGCTCTTATGAAAAAAGAACTCTAGGGGAGACAAGGACAAGGATGCCCTGGGCCCAGAAATGTAGCCTCAGCAATCACCACTTGATCCTGCCTGCTCTGGCACAGTCCCCAAACCTGGCTTGACGCTCCCAAGCCCTTGGGTCTTAGTAGAAGCCAGGACAGCATTAGTGAGAGAGATACCACTTCCTTGAGGGCAAATGCAGGGGCTAAGCCATGCTTCTCAGAGCATGGGGTATGCAAGGAGAAATATGTGACCCCATCACTGGGAGGTTACCAGGGAATGGTTCCAGGGCATGCAAGGGAGGTGCCTGTGGGCTCCAGCAGGAATCTTGGAAGGTGGGCATGCAAAAGGGGCAGCTGTAGTAGTGCCCAATACCTGTCAGGGGCCCCAGCCTTGGAGGTTAACAGTTTGACTCATCATGATGGGCTGCATCACAGAAGAAGCGTGAGCCCCGCTTGGCAGTACGGGCCGTGAAAGGGACACTCTTCAGCACTGGCCCAGGAGAGAGACACAGTGATCAGCCTCATAGGGAGGGGGACTCTGGTTAGGTAGGGCTCTGAGAGTTGGGTCCCAACACCAGGCCCCAAGGAAGGCAAAGGGCCCCACCTGTGATGATGTCTTCAATGGTACCATCCTTTCCCTCATAAACTGGCCGGTGCTCCTTAGCCTGGCGCCGCCTCAACTCTGCAATTAGCTCCTGCTGTTGCCACTTATTCCGCTGGGATGGGGTCTAAGGCCAAACATTTGAAAATGGAAGGAAGTCATCATCAAACTGACAAGGGGCTGGTTCTTGTCCCAAGATGCTGCTGGGAATACCCCTCTGAAAGCCCAAGCTCCCCCTCCCTCTGACTCTAGTCTTCAGTCCTTCTGGAGATATATCTGTTCCAGTTTTCCATCTCCTCTCTAACTGTGCTTTCCCCTAGACCCCAGTTCTTTGCCCCATCCTCCTCCAGCCCAGCTCTTGGTCCCACCTACCTTGGCATCCAGCTTCTTGGCTTCCTGAGCCAGCTGCTTCTCCCGCATTACCTCCTCCTGCTTCTTGCGGGCTTCATTCTCTTGTTCAGCTTCCTAAGAACCAGGTGGAGGGTGAGACTCACACAGGCTGCGAGGGGAGGGGCTGACACTGAGGGTGGAGAGTAGGTGGCAGTAGGACCAGCTAACCCCAGGTGGCCACCCTCTGGAGGGGCACTTCCTGCCCCAAACAATGACAGGAAGGACCTCAGCCCCCACCCTGCCCACCAGTTCAGCTATGAGGCCTGTGGCCAGCTTCCATCGCTCCCTCCCCAGGACCCAGAGGAAGAGTTGGAAAAGGCCCAGACTTGAAGCCCAAACCCTCTTTCCTCAACCATTTCTCTCTCAGCCAAACCCCTCTTTAAAAACCCCTCTTCAGCTTACCTTGTAAGAACGAATGAATCGGACAAATACTGGGAAGAATACAGAAGGAGGTGTGGTTTTGGGACTCTCTCCAAAGTAGCGCACAACTGCATTATAGGCCTCCTGGAGAAAGGGTGGGCAGAAGGGGTCAGTTTGGCAGGAAGCAGCTCCCACACCAGGGACAGGAGCCCCACAGAAAGCAGAGCATAGGGCCAAAGGGAGGAAAATCAGCCACTCAAGCCCCTGTGACCTGGAGAGAATTTGGGGTTCCCAAAGCCCTCTCTCCCATGGTAGGCCTGCTGTTTGATGAAACAACCAGCTGCTGCCTGCTCCATCCCGTGATCACCTCGGCTGTCTTGGCATCACGCTGGAGCTTGTCCAGTTTGCCTTCGTTGGTGCTGAGGAAGCTCCGAAGGACGTTGTTGTCATGAATGCTGCATTCCCGCCGAATCAGTTCCATGCCCCGGCCCAGCTCCTTTACATCTAGTAGCACATTCTCCAGGGACACTGTGGTTGCCAGAGGCCTGGCTGAGGCTCACCCAGGGCCTGGCATGCCCACTCCCCAGCACAGGGCTACAGCAGACACTCTCTCCCTTCACTCACCCAGGTTCTCACACCAGTGTGGATATGGAGAAGTGCACACCAAGCCAACTGTGCTCTCATAGGGGCGGGGCAAGAAATGGAGGCTGTGAGCTCACAACTCCAAAGAACAAGGTATCAAGAGAGGCAAGCCACAGCAGCTGCTGGTCTCCAAAATGGAGCTGACCCCTTACAGGCACAAACAACAGCTACCTTATGTCTGTAGAGGGCTTTATGGTTTTCCTAGTACTACATGCACCATAGAGAAATGTAGTAAATCTCTGGGCCAGCTTAATGGAGTTGGGAGTAAACAGTCACTGCTCCACTGCTCTTCCTGTTGCTACTGCACCTAGCTGGGAAGGGCTGGGCCATGCCTGCTGCCTGGAAGAAGGCTCCCTCTGGGGTGGCCCCTGCTCATGGCTCCAGCGGAAAGCTTTGAAGTGGTCAGAAAGAAGATAACGAGCTAGAAACAAATGGACCCAAGTGTTCCCTCTCCTCATAGCTTCCTGGGATTGTCCTGGGCTTGACATGAGGGCAGGCCCACCAAGCCAGGCTCCCCCTCACCTGCTGCAGCCTTCTCCACAAAGTGCAACTCGTGCCAAAAGTTAGTTAGGTCTGGGTATTTCTCCTTCACTGTCAAGGCGATGAAATGCAGCAGTGTCATCTTCCGGTCAGTGGACTTAGTGTCCAGCAGCTGGAGGAGGGGGCAGTGCCAAAAAGCTAAACACACTGGCTCCTCCCCCACTGTACCCAGGATCCCAGCCCAGGCTGCCCCCCACCATTTTACCAGATCCAGGCTCTGGAGCTTGAAGCCATACACAGCTCCTCGCTTGCTGCTGTTCATGTAGTTTCCCAGTGCAAGTATGATCTGTTCCGGAGATGCACAGGAAGCAAGTCAGGCCAAACCCTGAGGGCTCCCTCTTTATAGCCCCAGGGCCAACACCCCATTTACCCCTCTCCCCACCTCCAGCATCTGCTTCAGCTTCTGTGAGGACTTGACGGAGGCAGAGGCTGCAATTATAGCATTGAGTTGCTGGAAAATGAGATGAATACTTGAGTCACCCCAGGTTCGGGTTGGCATAGGGTTAAAGTAAGAGAATAGCTAAATGGAGCAGGAGGGTGGGGGTGGGATGGGTGTGGGGGGGTGTTTTACCAGCAGAGGGAGATGGAGGACCAGCAGCAGAAGGACAACCTTATGGGTGGGGACTGTACCGGTGTGAGCATCTGCAGGTTGTCCTGGAAATTGCCCAGAAAGGCCATGCCAGCCATTCGCTGGGTCAGTCGCTCCACCTTGCTAAACAGCAGCATGAAGCGGTCCTCAGCTGCCAGCTCCTCCAGGGGCTGCCGCTCACGCTCATATTGTCGCAGTAACTTCACCTCAGCCTCAGTGGGCAGGAAACGCATCAGGCACTCCACAAAGTCCACAGGTAGTGTCTGTAGGTCAAACCTGTATAGGAGGGAGGATCACAGGATCATCTGCATACATCTCTCCTCCAGAAGGATTGGGGGTGAGGACTGTGCATGAGACATAGCCAGAGGCAGAATACCATTGCAGTGGCAGGAACAATCCTGGGGAAACATTCCATGTTCCTGTGTTTTGCTTGGTACTTGGGATTGGTAAAGGGCACTTTATCACAGAGCTGTATCCCCAGTTCTTTTTTTATTTTAAGACAGGGTCTTGTTAAGTTGCTGAAGGTCTCATTGAGTTGCTGAGGTTGGCCCTGAACTTATGATCCTTCCTCAGCCTCCGAGGTTGCTGGGAGTACAGGTATGCACCACTGCACCCAGCTTCCATACATACTCTGGTTTAAGAGCCCTTCAGGCTAGGGACAGTGATACATACCTGTAATCCCAGGTACTCAGAAGGCTGAGACAGGAGGATCACAAGTTAGAGTCTAGCCTGGGCAACTTAGTGAGATCCTGACTCAAAATAAGATTTAAAGTATAGTCGGGGGGGTAGGTCAATTTCTAGTCAATCGATAAAGGCAAGTAACATCAGTGTCTTCCCTCTACCTAAACAGGGCCTGCAAGACTTCTATCCACTTTTCTACCCTGTCCCTATTCTCTTCCCTACACTAAAGCCAGATTCTATTCTTCTTATTTATTTTTGGTACCAGAGGTTGAATCCAGGGGCACTTAACTACTGAGCCATGTACCCATCCCCTTTCCTTTTTTTTGAGACAGGATCTAAGTTGCTTAGGACAACTTGCTAAATTGCTGAGGCTGGCCTTGTGATCCTCCTGCCTCAGGAGGATCACACTGAGCCACTGGGATTACAGAAATGCACCACTGTGCCTGGCTCAGATTCCATTTTTAGTACCAAAGGCCCCAAGCTCCTTTCTCCAGACCCTGAACTGGACTTATGTGTGTACTTCAAATCTCAGTTGAGGAATCATCTCTTCTGGGAAGCCCTCCCTGATCATAAAGCCTAGTCAGGTGGTATCATTCAGTGTTTTGGTTTGCCAACTTGGTGGTATCATTCAGTGTTATCATACTGTTCCTACTAGGCAGGGAACTCCTTAAGTGAAAGTCTAGACTGATCTCCAGTACCTCACATTGTGTCTGGCATATAGCACGGATGCATTAAGTTCTAGTTAGGACAGTAGATGATGGGAATAGGGAAACTTGTCAGGAGTCCTAGAATTTAGGAAAAGCCAGGTTCCTGGGTAGAAAGCTAGGTTGCCAGCTGGCTGGAGACCAGGGCCAGGTCAGTGGAACCCTCACGTGTGGATAGCCCTGCAAATCTCCTCAGCTGAGCGGCCAGCCTTGCGCAGGGTGATAGCCAGGTTCTTGGCACGGTTGGCTTCCAACAGGGTGACCTTGCTGGCAGCTTTTTGCGCTGTCTTATTCTTGGAGCAGATAAGGTCAAGGGCAGGGCCCTGGGCTTTCGTCTTAAACAATTCTTCAAACTTGTCCAGATCCAGGTCCTGCAAAAGTAGATGACAAGGGACAATACTGCAGCCTCATGCTACGCAAGAACCTGCTGGCAATACACCCAGCATGAACTTCTAGCTCTGGCTCATGAGCTGACCCTGGTTCCCCTCTGCCTGAAGACAGCCCAGGAGGTCTGGCTAAAGGAGCAACCTGATCCCCAGCCCCACCCCTCTCACCTCCAAGATCTTCTCATCATCCAGTTCACTGAAGACAGTGCCACTGATCTGATTGGGTTTTAGTGCTGTCCAGTTGAAGACCGGCAGCCGGAACTTGGTCTTGATAGGTTTCTTAATCCGAATGGCTAGTTTGGAAGGAGGACCAGTGAGGCTAGAGCTAAAGACACATTCCCCTGGTTCTACCAGCTACATCCAAGGACCTGGAGACACTCACCTGACAGGCCCACTGTCAACACGACTGAGGGAGCAGCTCCAGGGAGAGGTGGGGCTGGGGGACACTTGCCTAGGGGAAGAAGAAATGGCACAGTGACCCAGGGGTCATAAGACTTCCCAGACTGTCCTCCCTTCTATCCACCTGATCTGTCCTTAGAGACTCTCAGGACAGGAGGCTGGGTGAGCTCTGCTCAAACCACTCAGGAGTCTTGTCAGGGATGGTTCAAGCTAGTCTCTACCCCCAGTTTCTCCTTCCACAGTCCAGCCTCCTTGGCTGTTTAGGAACATCATCATGATGATTCTTGAAACAGACCCACAGCTGCCTCTAGGTACCCCTGTACTAGTAACCCAAGCTTCCTTAGATTGTGGCTCCCCTTTGGCCCTCTCTCACCCTGACTCGACAGCCTTCCATCCCTCAAATGACGCCATTTCCTGGTGGTTCTCTAAGGAAGACACTGCTGACTAGGGTTTTGGCCCCACAATGAGGCTGCCCCTCTAGGCCCAGAGGTCCTGGTTACTTACCTGGTAATGGGGGAGGAGGCGGGGGCAAGGGAGGAGCTGGTGGTGGAGGCAGAGGAAGGGCCTCTTCAGCAGGTGGGGCTGCAGCCAGCAGGTCCAGGTCTGAGGGTGGTGTGCCCTCGCTCAGCTCTGCAGGGCCTGCTCTGGTCAGGGCCTCACCACCCATGGACTCCAGGCCATGAGCACTTGGCTCCAGGTGGCATCGGCGCTGGAAGGCCTCTTCCTTCTCTTTAATGAGCCTCCTCAGGGTGTGCACCTGGTGGCTCGTGTTCTCATATGTCTCCTATTGTGCAGAGAGTGTCATTGAGGGAAGGATGGGCTAAAAACACAACAGTCATTACCTCTAGGAATGAGATTTCCTACTCAAAGGACACTTAAATAAGGGTCTCCAGAGGGTGGTTAGAGTCGCAGAATTCCAGGTGGGAAAGTTAGGGAAGATGGAGTGCAGCAGAACAAAGGAGGTAAGCAGAAGCGCTGGCCTTCCTCTGCTGGCACATTGAAATGTCCTTCTCTCTGCTCCAGCCTGTTCTCACAGCATGGACCCTTCAAGACCCAGGAAAAAGGAAACCACTATGAAACTTTCCTTGGCTATTGCCCGTCTGACGCAGCTGCTCTCTCCATGGCCCTGTGGGCCTTTTTATTGCTTTTGCTTTATCATTTGGCCTTGTATAATTGCTCAGTTGGAAGCCCCATGGACAAGCCTTATATTAGCCATCTCTGTATCCTCCATAGTTCCTAATTTGGCACTTAACAGAGGCTGAGAAGGTATGTTGAGCTCAGCTTATAATCACATTCCTCAAGAAGAAAAGGTGGGTTGGGGCATAACTTTATCACTAACAAAAGATTAGGTGAGAGGATAAAGCAGAGACTGAAACATAAGGAGGCCTGACACTCCTGATTCAGGATACTGGCCTAATAAATAGCCAGATTGCCTAGGCTGTTCCAGACCTGCTGGAGGAAAAAGAAGCAAAATGGGCTGGGAGGAGACCGAGAGGGGGCTCCAGGAGTACATGTGGGTGCCTAATCTGCACCCACCCTCTCAAGTGTATATTTGGCCCACTCTGGCTTGAGCTTCCCTCCTAATCTAAAAAATGGGAGTAAAATCATCAGACCACCCTCAAGGCTGAATTAAGATCATTCCTTGATATATCACTCAGGAGAGAAAAGCAAGGACCCAAAGCACTGGAGCCCAGCTTCCCCAGATTACTTGGTACCTTAATACTCTCCAGCTCTTTTTCCCGCTGCAGCAGTTGCTTCTCTAGCTCTGCCACTCGCATCATGTTCTCATTCTCCAGGTCCAAAAGCTTCTCTGTGAGCTTCAGGATGGGAAGGGCAGGATATCAGGGCTGGCTCTAAAGCCTAGGCACTCAGTATGAGCTGAAGCCCAATCAAGACCCAGGCCTGACACCCCCATCCCATAGGGCTCAAAGGGAGTGTGGTCAGGTGGCTTCTCTACCAAACTCCCATGAGTCTGACATCATGTGAAACAGCAACAAATACAAGACAAATGGCAGCAGCCTTGACTGCTTCAAGCCTGAAGCCACCTCATACTCAACCCTGAAGGTCAGTCTGTGTTCTAGTATGTGGGTATCTGGTGGCTCAGGCCATGACATCTGGAGAGCCACAATGGGTTCCAAAGCCTTCCTGAGGCTCAATTTAAAGGCAAGTGGGTGAACTCAACGATTCTGACAGTCATCCCCATCCTCCCTGGCCCTCAACAAAGGTTCCGGCAGGCAAAGAAGGCCACCTACGTGAGACACATGCTCTTCCAGCTCCTCCACCTTCTCCAGGGCTACATTCTTGGTCTCAGCATCTTCCAACAAACCCCCCACATCAAACACATTGTCCAGGTATGCCTGAATCTGCACCTGCAACTTCTCACTCTCCGTATGCCTTGACTTCTGGGGGAAAATCAGAGTAGTAGTTGGAGAGCCTCCTGAAAACTCCTGGGTCTTTATCACCTTTCATTAACATTTCCTCTTGGAGTGGTAGCTCAGCAGTTGGAGTGCTTGCCTGGAATGCACGAGGACCCTGGTTCAAACCTCAGCACCACATACACAACTAAGTGTTAGAAAAACAAAGGCCAGATGAAAAACTAAATAAAGTTGATTCTCATTAACATTTCCTACAGCATATATGATGCAGGGATTTCCTGCTGCTGGCTATGTCAGAGTCTGGTTCTCAGGGGGCTGCCTGGCTGGGGAGACTCTGTAGGATAGCCTGAGTCCTAGGTTCAAGAAGCAATAAGCACTAAGCTTTTATAAAAGAAATGCTGTGATATATATTTTTTTAAGACAGGAGAGTCAGAATTTTATTTTTTCTTCTGTTTTTTTAATTTTTCTGCCACTTAGTTGTATATGTGGTGCTGGGGATAGAACCTAGGTCCTCACGCATGCCAGGCAAGCACTCTACCACTAAGCCAGCTCTCCAGCCCTCTAAGCTGGTTCTTTATACCAAAGCACCTCACCTTATGGTGACCCAGGTCAGCTCACCTGCAGGAACTCCTCCAGTCCCAGCTTGGTAAACTCATACTGTAGGTGGACCCGGAAGTTCATGTCCTCCACTGAGTGTACCACAATGTTGATGAACTGCATGCAAGCCACCTGCGGAGAAATTAAAATATAAGAATACACTGTCACCATGGCCCCTGTCCGTAAGGAGCACATGGTCTTGCTGGGCATGCACCTGCCCCAGGCCCAGTTCCTCACCATGAAGTCAATGTTGCTATCCTCATTCCGGAAATACTCCATCAGCTTCTCAAAGCGGTGTAGCTCCTTGCACACCTGAATGAGCAAACTTTCTCAGGGAAAGGATCTCCCATATAGAAACTAGGACCCTGAGCTGTGGCTCCCAGAAACATCATGGCAAAGGCACTGTTCAAACCAAGTTTAACCACAACTCTATCTAAGAAATGAGCCATTCTGTATACTGTAGAAGAATACCTGGGACCTGGAATCTGGCCCTTGGTCTCTGTTCACCTACTAACTCACTAAGGGAACCTAGTAAAGCCTGTGCCTTTAGGTACCTCTACAGCTATGCCAAGAAGAAACAGGAGTCTGATGCTGCCAAACTACTGACAGAAGGAGACAGGGAGTCAGGACATGCCTGAAGCAGGAGGTTGAGGTCCCAGGGGAATGCAGAGGAGGGGCAAGTGTACAGAAAAGCCCTCTGTGAGAGGGGTCCAGAGGCTCCTCCGAGCCCCTGGGCTTCAAGGAGGAAGAGCTATTTCCTGGCTTGAACAATGGATGCTAGGGAAGAGGTCCAGAGAGAAGGAAGAGGTGGGACCACAGCTGTGGCTAAATATCGAGGAATCCTGTGTTCAAGCAGATTGGCATTTCAGAACCTGACCCAGAGGCTAGGGAAATTCCACACAAAACCTCTTTCCCTTCACTTATCACAGAGGCCAACAATCTGAGAGACATCCCTTTCCTCCCCTAACAAACATAGCTACTTTGCTTCACTACAGCAGAGCCACCTGGTAAGTCTTATAAAGTAGATGCCAGGCTCCAGTGGGTCTGGGGTAGGGCTCAGGAGTCTACTGTTAACAAGCTCCTCAAGTAATTCTGATATGGCCAGGTTAGGACCATTGTGCTACAGCCCAAAGCAGCTTAACCAGTCAATTGGGTGGTTTCCTGGCATGAGATTGTAAGACTGAAGTTCTGGTTTTGCCTTAGTTCTAGTCCTAGCTGGGGAGCAGGCTGCTTAGCCAAACACTCAAATGTTAAAATCACTGGGGATCCCAGGAAATGATGCTTACCTACCAGGCTCCCCACCTTCTCCCTTACCAATACCCACACATGTGGAAGCAAGAGACTGACCTCTTTGAAATTGTCAAAGGCAGCAAGGATGATTTCATGACCTCCCCGCACCAAACACACAGCTGCCAAGAGCTCCAAGACCAAGGCTTTGGTCCTAAGGAGTAAAGAAGGATGATTAATTCTCTGCCTCCCCATCTTGACCACCACACAGCTTACACTCATGACTGGGGGAGTACTTCTGGAGGGCTGAGATAGCCTCAGCAGCAAGGAGAGGAGGTGGATTTTAGAACATGGGTGAGGTGGGTGCAGTGGCGCATGGCTATTACCCCAGCCATTCGGGAGGCTGAGGCATGCAAATTCAAAGCCAGCCTCAGCAATTTTGTGAGACCTTGTCTCAAAATAAAAAATAGAGGGCTGGAGCAATGGCTCAGTGGTTGGAGCACTTGCCTGGCATGTGCAAGGACCCAGGTTTGAACCCTAGCACCACATACACAACTAAGTGTTGGAGAAACAAAGGTCAGATGAATAAATAAAATTAACACACACTCTCTCTCTTTCTCCTTTAAAAAATAATAAAAAATAGGATGGGGCTGGAGTGGTAGCTCAGCAGTTGGAGCGCTTGCCTAGCATGTGCAAGGACCCGGGTTCAAACCCCAGCAACACATACACAACTAAGTGTCAGAGAAACAAAGGCCACATGAAAAAGTAAAATTGATTCTTTCTCTCTCTCTCTTAAGAGAGATTGATACAGTGAGAGAGAATGAGAGAATCAATTTTATTTAGTTTTTCATGGGCTTTTGTTGCTCTGACACTTCGCTAGGTATGTGGTGCTGGGGTTTGAACCTGAGTCCTGGCGTAAGCCAGGCAAACACCGTAACTGCTGAGCCACCACTCCAGCCCCTCTGCCTCTCCCTTTAAAAAAAAAAAAAACAAACCAGGGCTGGGGATGTGGCTCAGTGGTTAAATGTCCCTGGGTTCAGTCCCTAGTACTAAAAAAAAAGATGGGTGAGAAAGGCTTGCTCCCTCACTGTTGTGCAGACCAAAGGGAAGCCAGGGACAATTCAACAGAGGAGAGGAGCCAAACCAAGGTTTGGCTTGACACAGGCTACAGGACCCCAAAACTAAGCAGACTTTGTCAGGGACAAGTGGAGGCCAGATCTTCAGAGCCCTGGGCGGAGTGTGGAGGGAAGGAACACACCTTGGATTCTTGTTGTTGAGGCTAAGCGCAATCTCATTGACAGCATGAGGATGGGACATGACCAGGTTGAAGCCATACTGCAAAGGAAAAAGACAGGGGGAGGGGACCTTGATGATGGGGAAGGAAGAGCCCAGCAGATCTCCTTGGCCATAGACTACTAGCAAACCTGTCTTTCATAAGCTAGTGCCCTGTTAGCTCTCCTGGTTCAGCAGATGAGGCAGAAGAGGTACAGCACTCATGGTTAATGCTACCCCCTTACCTGATAATTCATAATGGCTCTGAGACAAAGGATACAGACGTGGACATCATCCTTCTGGCTTACCAGGCGGGAGTTCTTCAGGGCCCTGCGGCCAGGGAGAGTGCTGTACCTGGGGAGAGGATGGGCTGTCAGGTGAGGGTTAAGGCTCCTGGTAAAGGGTCAGAGTGCTCACCATCACCCTGTAGACAGCAGGTTGTCTCTACGCAGCAGAAACGGAGGAAGGACCTGGTACCATCAGTCAGGATAAGGGTACAGAAGGCAGGTAGTTGGTCAGCCTGTGTTCACCTCCCAGAACAGGCCTTTGTCAGCAATTGCCCAGGATCCCAGTTTTATAACCAGTGCCCACACCAGGCTAACCCCAGAGATCCTCAAAAACAGAAGTTATGTAGTCCTTCCTAGTTCTTGAGATGGGTCCAGAGAGATCCATCTGAGTCTTCTCTCCTCCCTCTTCCAGTTGCTACGTCTGCACATTTTGTGGGGCAGGAGTTTCTTGGCTCTCATCCTACTTCTGTGTCCCCAAAAGGCAGAGCAGATCCCCAAAGGCTTTACAAAGGCCAAGGGGCTGTTCCCAGTTTTGCATCACCCCTCCATTGCCTCAATGATGTTTTGTGAAAAAAAGAGGAAGCAGTTATGGAATTTGCTTCTGGATTGACCAGAATGATTAGTAGTGTTTGAGGGACAAAACCCCAAAAGAGAGTAGGAAAGATGCATGGACACAAAACAGCGGTCAAGGAAAGGATTATTGGGCCCAAAAGACAGTCTACTGGGGTAGAAGGAGTTCTGAGAAGTCATCCAGTACATCTTCCTGACTCCAGGGAGGATGGCTCATAAGACATCATAGACAAATGAACATGTAGTAGACTTAGAGAGAAAATGTCTGAAGGAAGAAGGGAAGGAAAGATGAGAGGCAGGGAGGTGGATGGGAGCTGATCTTCCACCAGCTGATGGGCAGAACAAGAGCTAGAGGGAAATACATATGACCGTAGGTGCTGGATCAGCTACAAAAGCCCAAGCCCTGCCCAAGAGGCTGGGGAGGAATGACTGAGAGAGTGAGGAATGAAGAAGGGGGAGAGCTAGAACCCCAGGTGGGGTGGCACAGCTGAGGACCATGTACTTACCCAGGACAGACTGCTGGGCAGAGTCAAGGAGACAGAGAGGACAGACCAGAGACAGACTGGCAGGCAGAGGGCAAGAGAGCTGAGCCTGGAAGCAAGAGTGGAGGGAGGAGCATGAGCACTCACCGCGGTTACCGAGACCTGGACTGAGGCTGGGGTGGGAGGCAGGCGGGCAGAGCGAGCACACACATACCGGAGCACAGACTGGCGCGCAGAGCGAGCGAGGCTGTTGGTGAAGGGGGCCGACAGGGCGCTTGGCGGCTGCAGGTCTTCAATTGACCTGCTCCAGGACCGGAGTTTGTCAAATGCACCATCATCACCACTCTCCAGACCCTCAAAGTCAAACCTGGAGCATGAAAGGACACACATGCGCACACACAGGCACATATACAGGAGAAATCCTGTGCCAAGCCCCCCAGTGAGCCTGTCCCCTACCCTTCAGGCAAGGGCAGCAAGAAGACAAAGCAGAATTGGGCAACAGAGATCTAATCCTGGTCAGGAAAGCCACCAACACAGGACAAAGAAGAGTATGCATAGGTAGCTCCAGAAGAGGACCTGAGGAGATGGCATGCTGAGAGGCCAGTTCATCTGCTACCCACAGGCCAGGCAACTCCAGGAGTGGTCTGCCCATGGCCAGGGCTGTGGGTGCTCGCTATCTTCTTGCACTCCCACCCTTAGATTGGGACATCTCAAAGCAGCTGTGGTTCCACATGGAGACTCTCATCCCAGAAGGCAGAGAGAGTAAATGTGCCAACTGTGGTCTTGCTAGTTGGCCAATGGCAACAGCCAGTTCATTCTGCATTGGGTAGCTCTGAATGGATGCAAAAGGGGGTCCCAGCAAACCCAGAGCAGAGTGGTCTTTTATGCTTAAAATGAATGCCACTATCCTAATCTAACCTAGCCCTGGCTGGCTTCCCCTACCCTGTCTCTGCTTTGGTGCTAGGCAAGCGCTCCACTGCTGAGCTACATCTCAGCCCTGTACCAGTTTTTTGTTGTTGTTTTGTTCCAGGGATTAAACTCAGGAGCACTTAATCACTGAGGCATATTCCCAGTCTTTTTTATTTTTTATTTTGAGAGAGGGTCTCACTAAGTTGCTTAGGGCCTTGCTAAGTTGCTGAGGCTAACTGAACTTGCGGTCCCCCTGGCTCAGCCTCCTGAATCGCTGGGATTACAGGCATGTGTCACAACACCTAGCCACACCTTTTTTTTTTTTTTTTTTTAAAGAGAGAATTGATTTTATTTAGTTTTTCATGTGGCTTTCATTGCTCTGACAATTTGTTGTGTATGTAGTGCTGGGGTTTGAACTCACATACCTGTACATACCAGGCAAGCACTGTAACCACTGAGTCACTACTCCAGCCCCACACTGGGTTTTAATAACCAGGTTTCCTAGGGTTGCCTGCTTGAGGCTTCTAGGTTTTTCTAATACAAAGGCTCCTTGGGCTTTAGCTTCCCTGGAGGAAGAAATATGCAGATTGAGATTGTGGACTGAGGACCTGTAGTCTAGCCCCTCCTGAAGCTGGTATCCCTGTTGACTCAGCTTCTCTCCTCAGAGCTCCATGAATCTGCCTCCTGACAAGGCCCGGCTCCTGCGACAGTACGACAATGAGAAGAAGTGGGATCTGATCTGTGACCAGGTACAGGTTTGGGAAGAATAGCGACATGGGGAGTTGTGTCAAGTTGGACAAGGCAGCAGCAAGGCCAAAGGCATCAACTGCAGCCCTGA
>PVKS010000601.1:141168-182533 GCA_004027875.1 Aplodontia rufa | reverse complement strand
CCGCTCCAGCCCAGCCCTCTCTCTCTCTTTAAAAAAGAAAGAAAGACTTCTGTGTTAAAAAAATGTACTGGCATAGGGGTGTAGTTTAGTGGGAGAGCTTGAGTTAAGCATATGTGAGGCCCTGTGTTCAATTCCCGTGCATGCGGACACACACAATCCTTCACAAATGAAAAGATCCATCATTATAGCGTGAGGAACTCCCCTGAGCCACTCCTAATTGAAAATTATCAAAGCCAACAAAATAAAGACCAAAAGCCCCACAACAACAACAACAACAACAAAACCCCAACAATTAAAGGCCTCTCGAGGGGCTGGAGTGGTGGCTCAGTGGCAGAGCATTTGCCTGGCATGTGTGAGGCCCCAGGTTCAAACCCCAGC
Organism: Aplodontia rufa; assembly: GCA_004027875.1. NCBI lineage: Eukaryota > Metazoa > Chordata > Mammalia > Rodentia > Aplodontiidae > Aplodontia > Aplodontia rufa. The sequence goes on along the minus strand of PVKS010000601.1, from coordinate 182,155 downwards.
ACTATGTACACAGCTAAGTGTTGAAAAACAAAAACAAGATGAAAAAACAAATAAAATTGATTTTCTCTCTCTCTCTCTTAAAAAGAGAAAGAAAGAAGAGGGAAAAAAGCCTCTAGAAATGACTCTAAGAGCAGCCAGGCATGATGGTACATGCCTATTATAACCCTAGTGACTCTGGATGCTGAGGATCACAAGTTCAAGGTCAGCCTCAGCAACTTAGCAAGGACCTAAACAACTTAGTGAGACCCTGCCTCAAAATTAAAAATAAAAAATAGGGTTGGGGATGTAGCGCAGTGGTAGAGTACCCCTGGGTTCAATCCATGGTATGATAAATAAATGACCCATCCTCAGCCCTGGGGAAAAAAAAATAGAAATGACCCAAATGAAGAAATATCTTTCCAAGAAAATCTATAAAAATTTTCTGGAAAGGATTTTTTTTATTAAGGAGTTGAGTTATTATATAATCATAAATGCATACAAAGCAATATGTGTTTGGCATATGTTCTTTAACCAGAATTACCCACCCCATCGCCCACCCACTAGTCTCTTGACTTTTCTACATTTTTCCCCACAAACGATATAAATGCTTAGATTGTGGATTTTCCAGAATTAAATGACTGCACAAGTAATATTAGATTCTCAGGGGTGTAACGAGTATGCTACATTGTTGCTTGTCTCCCTAGATCCTATTTTATTTTCCCTCCTTCTCCCCTCCCCCACATGCTCCTTGCCCTCTTACCTCCCCTCAACATATCTATGGTTGTCCTAGATTATGTGTTGCCATGACCCTACTGGGTCCAATATGTGAGCCTGAACACCTTTCACCCAAGACTGGGTCTAGCTCCAGCCTCCGCAAATGAGTGAAAACATTCAACCCTTGACTCTCTGGGTTTGGCTAACTTTGCTCAGCATGATTTCTTCCATAGCCATCCATTACCTTCAAAGGCCACAATATCATTGTTTCTAATAGCTGAGTAGAATGCCATTGTATACATATACCACAGCTTTTGGATCCATTCATCTTTTGGAAAGGACTGAATGTGTGTCTGTACAAAATCATAGAGGTGGGGCCAATAGTAGGTAATTAAGTCATGACAGTGGATCCCTCCTGAGTGGGATTCATGCCCTTTTAAGAAAAAGACTGGGTGGCTGGAGTGGTGGCTCAGTGGTTTCCGTGCTTGCCTGGCAAGCTCGAGGACCCGGGTTCAAACCCCAGTACCATGTACAACAACAAAGTGTTGGAGCAACTAGGGCCATGTGAAAAACTACATAAAGTTGTTTCTCTCTTTCTCTGTCTCTCTCACTGTCCCTCTCTCTTTAAAAAAAGAAAGAAAGAAAGAAAGAAAAAGACAGGGGCTAGAGCAGTGGCTCAGCAGTATTGCACTTGCCTGGCTTGTGAGAGATGTGGGTTTGAACCCCAGCACCACCATGTACACAAGGAAGTGTCAGAGCAATAAAAGCCACATGAAGAAAAAAAACTAAATAAAAATTGATTCTTTTTTCTCACTGTCCCTCTCTCTCTTTAAAAATAAAATAAATAAATGTTACTGTCTTAAAACACTGAATTTTGAGAAAAAAAATGAAAAAGAAAAAGCCAGACTTAGCAGTGGTGGTGCACGACTATAACCTCAGCAAATCGCCAGGCTGAGGCAGGAGGATTGCAAGTTCAAGGACAGCTTGGGTAATTGAGGGAGAGCCTGTCTCAAAAACTATGAAGGATTGGGGATATAGCTCAGTGCTACAGCACCCCTGGGCTCAATTCCCAGTACTACAAAAAACAAAACATATGCACACAATATAGAGAAAAAAAGTCAGCAAGTTTGTTAACTCTGTTTCTATCATGTGAGGATCCAAAGAGAAGTCAGATACTTGAAACCTGAAAGGGAAACCTCACCAGGTCCCTACTGTACTGGCTTCCTGATCTCATAGAAGCTCCAGAACTATGAGAAATAAATGTTTATTGTTTAGGACTTCAGTCTGTGCCAATGTGTTATAGTGGCCTGAACTGACTAAGACATTTGGAAAAAAAGTGAGAATATGTGGTATTTAAATCAAGATTGCTGCCCCCTCCCCCAGCCCTCTTAAATTTCATAGACTGCTGCAGCCAAATATACAGGGTTTCCCCGCTCAGCAGCCATCTGGCAGGCTTTCTTCCTGGGACCAGCAGGCCTTGAGTGTTTCTCACCCTGCCCCACCTTTTTGCTGCTGAAGCTGTCTTAGGTGAGATCCAGAGGTAGGGGCTCCCTTCGTTTTGTTTGTTTGTTTGTAGTTGTTGTTGTTGTTATTGTTGTTGTTTTGGTACCAGAGATTGAACCCAGGGGTGCTTAACCATTGAGCAACATCCCCAGTCCTTTTTACATTTTATTTTGAGACAAGTTCTCACTAAGTTGCTTAGGGACTTGCTAAGTTGCTGAAGCTGGCTTTGAACGCATGATCCTCCTGCCTCAGGCTCCCAAGTTGCTGGGATCACAGGTGTGCATCACCACCCATGGCATGGGACTCCCTTCTTTCACCTGACTTCCATTCATGGAAAGGAGGATCTGTCTTGGGCATGGCACACTGAAAATATTGAAGGAAATGCAATATTAGTGAAATGCTAATAAAAACCACAGAGGGGGGATGGAGCAGTGGCTCAGTGGTTATGGTGCTTGGCTGGCATGCACAAGTATGTGAGCTCAAACCCCAGCACCACGTACCGTACCCAATGATGTCTCGGAGCACACGAAAGCCAAATGAAAAACTAAATCAAATTGATTCTCTTTCTCTCTCTCTCTCACACTGTCCTTCTCTCTTTAAAAAAAAAAAAACACAGAGGGATAACATTTTGCACCCAATAAGACGGTTTTGAAAAATAACAACAAAAAAGCTGCGATAAAGAGGGATTTGTGGAAAAACTGGAGACCGCATATTCTACTGGTAGCAATGTAGAATGGTGCAGCTAATTTGGAAGGTAGTTCCTCAAAAGGTGAAATGTAGTTACCATGTGACCCAAAAATGCTACACAGGTACATACCTAAGAGAACTGAAAAATACCATTTATGAGAAATGTTCAGGATAGGTACACCTATATCAATAAAAAGTAAATAAGTCAGGCTGGAGTGGTGGCTTGGCAGTTATGGCGCTTGCCTGGCATGTGCCAGTACGCAAGTTCAAACCCCAGCACCACATACACAACGAAGTATCAGCAATGAAAGACACATGAAAAGCTAAATAAAATTGCTTCTCTCTTTCTCTATCACTCTCTCACTATCCCAAGGAAAAAAAGTAAACAAGTCATTGCCAGGAACTAGAGGGAGGGAGTAATGGGCACTGATTGCTAATGATTATGGTGCTTCTTTAGATAGATATATTTCAGAATTAGTGGTGGTAATTATTGTACAAATTTATGAATATAAAAAGTCTATTGAATGGTATGTTTCAAACTTACTTTATAACTGACTTTGCCCCTGGGTTCAAGTCCCAGGACCCCCCGCTAAGAAAAGGTGAACATAATGTTATGAATTATATCACAATGAGAGAGAGTGAAAGCAAGAGAGAAGAAGAAAGAATGATTTTCATTTGGTTGACATGACTTTGGAGGTTGCCAATCACTTGGTGAGACTCATGTAGTTTCAACCAAACAATATCTTACCTCAGTTCCTGTTTCTCTCCAATCCCAAGCCCGACTACCTCCTGGCCATACTTTGCAATCCTTATAAGTTATGGTGGAGCCTTGCACTTTCATTTGCCCCCATGAGAGGGAAGAAATTTCAGGTGAAGTCATTGGGAAGTGAGCTGAATCTGAAATTAAAAAAAATATATACCAAGTCAGTTATAAAGTAAGGTTGAAACAGTTCCAAAATACAAAAATAGTAAGCCCCATTTCTCCATGATTTAAGAAGCATCTCATTCACATGGCTGTCACTTCTTCTCAAGAAGTCTAAAAGGTGTTACTCTTTGGATCCTGAATCATCCAAGCATGGAAACCAGATACTGCAATTACTTCATAGATTACCAAGGGAATCCTCATGCTATTTTTGAGAGATAAAATTAAAAGAGATTTACTTTAGCATGATGAAATGAGGTGGTCAATATGTCCTCTCTCCAAAAAACAAAACAACCAAAAAACCCAAAACCCACAACCCCGAAAACAACCATTTGTCACTCTAGAAATAAAATTAACTGAGAAGTGCTTAGTAATGAAAACCACTGAATTTCAGATAAAAACAGCAAGGATTTTTGTTTGGTTTTTAATCTTGCATGGGACTACTCATTCCAGTCCTGTTGGCACTGAAGTTCAAATAGGTTGAGGCATGAAAACAAGCAGCCTTGCTATAACTGTCAAAGAAAGCTTCATGATTTGGAGCATTATCAGTTGAAAATGAACTGGCAGACTAGGCAGGGTCTTAAGAATTTCTCCACACATTCCATGTGGACAGAAGCTATGAGCTTACACATTGAAGATCTGGGTAGGCCTAATTCACTCCAACATTCCAGGCTAATAGACCCTCATCACATGCACAGGGGAGAAGCAAGAAGACTCCAGGGCCCAGCAGATGTAAAACCCAGTGAAAAACAGGTGTGGAATTTTGAATTCATTCCTGAGAACAGACACTGATCCATCAACAGAGCTTGAAAGTCTTACCAGCTCAAGGTATGTGAAATATGTATAAATGGTTCTGATAAAAGGTAGATGGTGAACTGGAGTGGTGGCTCAGTGGTATTGTGCTTGGCTGGCATGTGCGAGGATAGGGTTTGAACCCCACATACACAACTAGGTGTCAGAGAAACAAAGGCCAGATGAAAAAAATAAATAAAATTGATTCTCTCCTTTTCTCTCTCACTTTCCCTATCTATCTTTAAAAATTTTTTTTCCATGATAGTTTGAGAGAGAACAGACATTCAAACCATAGCATAAAATCTATGATTTTTGTCTCCCATGCACTGTATAGCCACTGAAACCTCCATTCAGATTTTTTTTTTTTAAAGAGAGAGGGACAGAGAGAGACAGAGAGAGAGAGAGAGAAAATCAACTTTAGTTTTTCATGTGGCCTTTGTTGCTCCAACACTTCATTGTGCACCTGGTGCTGGGGTTCAAACCCACATCCTTACACATGCCAGGTAAGTTCTGTAACTGCTGAGCCACACCACTTCAGCCCCCCACTCAGATTTTTTTTATTGTTTTTAAGTCTGGTTTTCCAGGGATTTCTGCTGTATCTAAATAGCTTAATAGCTTAGAGTTCAGCCAGCCAAAGATTAATTCAAGATTTTATTCAAACAGGGTTAGAGCAGTAGCTCAGTGCTTGGAGTGCTTGCCTGGCATCCGTGAGATCCCAGGTTCAAATCCCTGCACCACATATACAAATAAGTATCGAAGAAATGAAAGCTAGATGAAAAGCTAAATAAAATTGATTCTCTCTTTCTTTCTCTCACTCTCTCCTTCTCTTTCTTAAAAAACATAAAACAAAACAAAACAAAAAACCCTCAAATACACACACACAAACAAAGCCTGACATGGTGGCACATGCCTATGGTCAGTGAACCGGGAGGCTGTTAGAGGATTGCAAGTTTGAGGCCAGACTGGGCAAAACGTAGTAAGACCCTTTCTCAAAATAAAAATTTAAAAGGCTAGGGGTTGTAGCTCAGTAGCAAAGTGCCTCTGCCTCTGGGTTCAGTCCCATAAATAAATGAATAAATAAATATATTCAAATGACTAAATGAATAGATTATCTTAGTAGACATTTCAACTAAGAATCAAATGGATATTTGTAAAGAATGACATTGGTATCTTAATGGGGATTGCACTGAATCTTTATAGTGCTTTTGGCAGAATGGCCATTTTAATTATATTGTTTCTGCCTAACCAAGAGCATGGAACATCTTTCTATCTTCTTAGGTCATCTTGGATTACATTCTTCAATGTCCAATAATTTTCATTGTAGAGATCTTTGACTTTCCTTGTTAGGTTAATTCCCAAGTATTTTATTCTTTTTGAGGATATTGTGAATGGTATATAGAAAAGGCAATTCTCAAATTCATTTGGAACAATAAGAAACCCAGAATAGTCAAAACATTACTAAGCAAGAAAGAAGAAACAGGTGGTTTTGCTATTCCAGACCTAAAACTATACTATAGAGCTGTAGTAATAAAGACAGCATGATACTAGTATCAAGATAGGAATGAAGACCAACGGAATAGAATAGAAGACCCTGAAACAAACCCACAAATCTTTAAGCATCTGATTTTTTACAAAGAGGGACAAAATATTACATGGAGGACAGACAGCCTATTCAACAGGTGGTGCTGGACAAACTGGACAGCCACTTGCAGAAAGTTGAAGTTAGACCCATATCTTTCACCTTGCACGAGAATCAAATCAAAATGGATCAAGGAGCTTGGAATTAAACCAGCTACCTTGCAACTGATGGAAGACAAATTAGGTCCAACACTTCAGCATTTGGGAGTAGGCAAAGACTTTCTCAACATACCTCCTAAAGTGAAGGAAGTAAAGTCAAATATCGTCAATGGGATGTCACAAAGCTAAAAATCTTTTGTACTGCCAAGGAAATAATCAAATTAGTTAAGAGGTTTCCTACATAATTGGAGAGAATCATGGACTATGATTCTTCTGACAGGGGTTTCATATCTAGTATCTACAAAATCCTCAAAAATTTCAACTTCAAAAACACAAACAATGGGGTTGGGGATTTAGCTCAGTGGCAGAGTGCTTGCCTAGCATGCACAAGGCCCTGAGTTAGGTCCTCAGCCCTGGAAAGAAAAAAAACAAAACCAAAAAACCACAAACAACCCAATCAATAGGGCCAAAGAACTAAATAGAAACTTCTCAATAGAGGACACTGATTAGGCCAATGAGTGCATGAGAAAGTGATCTAAATCACTAGTAATCAGAGAAATGCAAATGAAAACTACATTAAGATATCACCTCACACCAGTCAGAATGGCAAAAATGAAGAAAATAAACAACATTAACATTATTATCACTCATTTTTTGCTATTTCAACTTCTGAATATCCATTATAAAATATGTATCAAAAAAGCCAGGTTTGGTAGCACATGCCTAAAATCCCAGCAACTAGGGAGTCTGAAACAAGGGATTGCAAATTTGAGGACAGCCTGGAAAACTGAGAGAGACTCTGTCTCAAAATAAAAAATAGAAAGGGCTGTGCTGGGTTAAAACTCCAGTACTGCCAAGAAAAAAGAAAAAGAAAAGAGGATACCTTCCTTCTTGTGTTTTCACGCAGCCTTTTCCATGGGCATGCACACTCTCTTGGAGTTATGCCTGTTCTTGTAGATGCTCCAGTCTGATTGGATTAAGACCCGCCCTTAGGAAATCAATTAATTTAACTATTTTATTAAAGCCCTATCTCTAAATAGTAACGTTTGTGGTTAGGGCTTGTGTTATGTAGCTTTTCATTTCTGTGACCAAAATACCTGACATAAAGGTGGGAAAATTTATTTTGGACTTATGGTTACAGAGATTTAGTCCTTGGTGGGCTGATTCCATTGTGCTGGGCTTCAGAGGAGTCTGAACACAGCAGAAAGGGCATGGTGGAGGAAAGCTGCTCAGTTCACGGAAGCCAGGAAGCAGAGAGAGTGGAGAAGAAGCCAGGCACAAGAAATAATCTCCCAAAGGAGCCCCCACCCAGCTCCTTGACCTACTTCCTCCAGTCATGTCCCACCTTCTACAGTTACCACTCAGTAGTCCATTCAAATTATTATTCCAGGGGTTGGGGCAGTGGCTCAGCAGTTACGGCGCTTGCCTGGCACGTTCGAGGATGCGGATTCGAACCCCAGCACCAAGCACACAACAAAGTGTCGGGGCAAAGAAGGCCACATGAAAAGCTAAATAAAATTGATTCTCTTTCTCTCTCTCACTGTCTCTCTCTCTCTATTAAAAAAAATTATTCCATCAAATGGATTTATTTACTTTAGAGGTTTCGCATCTCATAATCTAATCATTTCACCTCTGTATATTCCTGTATTGCTTAATACATGAGCTTTTTGGGGTACACCTCATAACCAAACCATAACTGGGTTTTAATATATGAATTGGGGGACAGCACAATTCAATCCATAGGGACTTCTAAGTAGGGAATTAATGAAACCAGATTGAGGAAATAGTATATGAACTGGGTCTTGAAATTCAATTGGGAAAGAAGGGATTTAATATTTATTGGAAACCTACAAATAGCCAGGCACTTTTATTATTTATTTAGTTGTACCAGGGATTGAACACAGGGCCTCACAAATGCTAGATAAGTGTTTTAGCATTGAGCTACACCTTAGACTTTTATGAGCTTTTGAGATAGGGTTTTGTTAAGTTGCCCAGGCTGGCCTAGTGATCCTCCTGTCTCAGCCTCCCCTGCACCAGGGATCTAGGGATTATAGCTATGTACCACTGCACTCAGTTGCCAGGATCTTTAGATTGATCTCAACAACTCCAAGATTAGAGTGGTTAAGAATCTTGACCCATATCAAATAGCTAATAAGTTGAAAAATTAGGATTTGAAATCTAGTTCTGTCTGACCCTATAAACTGTGTATTACTTTTTTTCATATATATATGTGTGTGTGTGTGTGTGTATAAAAATTTTTTTCTTTGTGGTCCTGCGAACTGAACTCATGCGTTCCATCAGTGAGTTACCAGTCCTTTTCATTTTTTATTTTGAGATTGGATCTTGCTAAATTGCCCATGCTGGCTTTGAAATTGAAATCCTCCTGCCTCAGTTTCCAGAGTAGCTGGGATTATAGTTGTGCCACCACCCTGTTTAGCTTAGCCTGAACCTTTCAGCTCACTTTACCATTCTCCAAACTGTACATTCAATAACTATTAAACAATGAAATGCACAAGAAAATTACATGGGAATTTAGTATTAGCAAAATAACTTTCTGAGAGCAAAATTCAATTGCTTTTATGGAAGTAAGAAGAAAAGTCTGATGTAGAAAATAAGACAAAATTATTATATCAGTTCAACATCCTCTAAAGCCTGGTAGCTTCAATAAGACAAAAATTTAAAGTACAGAGGGAATTAAAATTGGGCAGGTACGGCAGTTATCCAAGAAAGAGTGTGAATTAGGTTGCTTACAGCTTCACAACCAGAGAGAAGGACAGTAAGAGAGAGAGAAAGAGAGAATCCACATTTTTTTCAAGTGGCTTTCATTGCTCCAACACTTTGTTGTGTATGTGGCACTGGGGTTTGAACTTATGTCCTTGCACAAGCCAGGCAAGTGCCATAACCACTGAGCCACTGCTCCAGCCCCCAGCTTCTCAATCTTGAAGATGTGGCCCTCACTCATGTGGTCTAATCTGGAGCTCTAGCTATCACATTCACGTTCCTAACAGCAGAATGAAGAAAAATAGTTGAGGCATTATCCTTAAGGAAATTTCCTGAAAGCTTTCAAAGAATTCTTATGTTTTTATCCTATTTGCTAGAATATAGTCACCTAGTCACTCTAAATTGCAGAGAAAGCTAGAATATGTACTATAAGATTATGCACTCAGCTAGAAAGCAGGAATTCTAAGAGGGAAATTATATAATGGGGGAACTACTAGTATCTGAGAGACAGTAATTATTTATCCTCATTTATTTTGCTTTTTTAAAAAATATGATTTTCCTTTGGTCTACTCTGGTTTATTCATAATTTTTCAGTTTTGTTTCCCTCTGTATCCCGTGTTCAGTATTTAGAACTCTACATAATTCTAACTATTGTGATTAAGCTCCTTCTTACATTTAGCAGTTTCTCCATTATATTTCACTAGGAAGGACAAGTTAGCTTCTCAAAGTATTGGTTTTTATCAGCTTACTTCCTGTTCTTTTACATGATGTCTGAACACTTTTTACTCTGGAAGAGAGAGCCGAGAGATGGGAGGAAACCTTTCTTTGCCACCTGCTCCTCAGGACATTAATATCAAGGATACACAAAGAACTCAAAAAACATCAAAAAAACAACCAACCAATCAACCCCCCACCACACACAAATAACCCAATCAATAAATGGGCAAAGAAACTGTACAGACACTTCTCAAAAGAAAAAGTACAAATGGTTGGGGGCTGGAGCGGTGGCTCAGCGGTTACAGCACTTGCCTGGCATGCACAAGGACATGGGTTTGAACCCCAGTACTGCATACACAATGAAGTGTTGGAGCAATGAAAGCCACGTGAAAAAAACGAAATAAATCTGATTCTCTCTCTCTCTCTCTCTCACTGTCCCTCTCCCTCCTTAAAAAAAAAAAAAGAAATACAAATTGTCAATGAACATATGAAAAAAACTGTTCAACATCTCTAGCAATTAGAGGAATGCAAATTAAAACTATATTGAGGGGCTGGAGCGGTGGCTCGGCAGTTACGGTGCTTGCCTGGCATGCGCAAGTACACAGGTTCAAACCCCAGCACCCATTACACAACTAAGTGTCAGAGCAACGAAAGCCATGTGAAAAACTCAAAAAAAATTATTTCTTTCTGTCTCTCTCTTTCTCTCTCTCTCTCAATGTCCTTCTCTCTTTAAAAAATTTCCCAAATGTACTTTAAAAAAAAACTACATTGAGATTTCATCTCACTCCAGTCAGAATGGCAATTATCAAGAATAAAAGTAACAAGAGATGTCAGAAAGGATGTGGGGGAAAAGGTACACTCATACATTGTTGGTGGGACTGCAAATTAGTGTAACCACTCTGGAAAGCATATGGAGGTTCCTCAAAAAACTCGAAATGGAATCACCACATGACCCAGCTATCACACTCCTTAGTATATATCCAAAGGATTTAAAATCAGCTTACTACAGTGACACAGCCATAAACCACAACTGTGCTGTCTTTACATCAGCACAATTCACAACAGCCACGCTACAGAGCCAACCTAGGTGCTCTTCAACAGATGAATGGATAACGAAAATGTGGTATATATACACAATGGAGCATTAGCCATAAAGAAGAACAAGTTTATGGCGTTTGCTGGTAAATGGGTGGAACTGGAGACAAACATGGCAACTGAAATAAGCCAGACCCAAAAATTCAAAGATAGAATGTATTCTCTGAAATGCAGAAGCCAATGCAAGATAAGGGGGGGATGAAAAAAGAATAGAAGAAAGATCAGTAGAGTAGACAAAGGGGAACGAGAGAAGGGAGGAGGGATGGATAGGGAAAGACAGTGGGATGAATCTGACGTAACTTTCCTATGTACATATATGAATGTACCACAGTGAATCTCCTATCATGTATATCCACAAGACACTAACTAAAAAAAAAACAAAAACCAACTGTAAATAGATAGCTAAATGATCAGTACAGCAGAGGGAAGGGAACAGGGTGAGGGAGACGAGAAGGGGAAGGGGAAGTACTAGGAACTCAATTAGAACAAATTACATTCCATGCTTTTGTAATTACATCAAAATGAATACTATTGTCATGTATGACTAAAAAGAACCAATAAAAAATAAAAAATCTAGTTCAAAAGGAAAAAGAAGAAAGTTTTCCATTCTGAAATTAAGGTCTAAAATCCATACATTTAGCTCAAAAAAATATGCATTAGGTAAGAGTGGGTTAAAATGTGGAGACAGATGTAGCTGGAAAGGTAAATTGTGTACCAATTATGAAGGATATTGAACACGTCAAGAAATTTGGACTCCCAGAGGGAGGGAGTATGGGGGAATCAACTCAGAGGGGAACCTTCGACTTCCATGAGAAGTCCAATTAACACGGGGGTTTAATGGGGGAAACATGGAACCATGGGGAACCCAAGTGGGGAAACCATGGAATGGCATCAACCTTGGCTTACTCTGTCATTATACATTTGTTCTTGATTGTTTGACAATGATTCCCTCCTAAAAATAAGACCATATTTATCGAATAAAAAAAAATTTTGGACTGTCAGAGCCGCAGTCTAATTACTGTGACTTTGTATTAAATTTTGCAGTTGAGAAGTGAGTCCTCTTTGTTCTTTTTCAAAATGCTTCTGACTATTCTGACCCCAATACCTTTTTTTTTTTTTTAAAGAGAGACAGAGGGAGAGTAAGACAGAGAGGAAAGAGAGAATCAATTTTATTTAGCTTTTCATCTGGTTTTTGTTGCTCTGACACTTAGTTGTATATGTGGTGCTTGGGTTTGAACCTGGATCCTCATGAATGCCAGGCAAGTGCGATATTGCTGAGTCACTGCTCCAACCCACCAATGCCTATTTTTTTTTTTTAAGAGAGAGAAGGACAGTGAGAGAGAAAGAAGGAGAGAGAGAGAGAGAGAGAGAGAGAGAGTCAATATTATTTAGTTTTTCATGTGGTTTTCCTTGCGCTGATACTCCATTGTATACATGCTGCTGGGGTTCAAACTTTCGACATGCTAAGTAATCGCCCTAACCACTGAGCCCCAGCAATGCCTATTTGTTAATTGGTGACTTATATTTGTATTGTTGAATTATAATGGTCCTTTACATATTCTAGGTACAGTACCTTATATCTTCTCTAAATATATAGGTTGTCTTCATTTTGTTGATGGTGTCTTTTAAACACAAGGGTTTTTATTTTAATGAATACAATTTACATATTTTTTCTTATTGCTTGTGTTCTTCGTGTCATACCTATTACATCTAATCAAAGCCAGAAAGATTTATGCCTGTGCTTTCTTCTAAGAATTTTAGTTTTGGTGACTGGAGTGGTGGCTCAGCAGTTGGAGTGCTTACCTGGCATGCACAAGGATCTGGGTTCAAACCCCAGCACCACATACACAACTAAGTTGTGTTGGAGAAACAAAGGCCAGATGAAAAAAAAAAATTCGTTCTCTTTTTTTCCTCCTCTCTCTCCAGTTCTCTCTTAAAAAAAAAAAAATCGGTTTTAGACCAGGTGTGGTGGTGCATGCCTATAATCCCAGGGACTTGGCAGGTTATGGCTGGAAGATCCCAAGTTCAAAGCCAGATTCAGCAACTTAGCAAGGCCCTAAGCAACTTATGAAGACTCTGTCTCAAAAAAAAAAAAAAACAAAAAACAAACCGTCTAAAAACAACAAACAAATTTTAGTTTTAGGTCTGAACCATTTTGAGTTTTTTTTAGGGCTGACGACCGAACTCGGAGCCTTGTGCATGCTAGGCAAGCGCTCTGCCACTGAGCTAAATCCCCAACCCCATTGAGTTGATTTTTTTACGATGTGTTAGGGTGTTATGTGAATCTCCAGTTTTCTCAGTATCATAAAAAAATTTTTTTTTAAAGAGAGAGAGAGGGACAGTGAGAGAGACAGAGAAAGAGAGGAACAACTTTATTTAGTTTTTCACATCGCCTTAGTTGCTCCAACACTTAGTTGTGTACGTGGTACTGGGGTTTGAACCCGGGTCCTTGTGCTTGCCAGGTAAGTGCTGAAACCGCTGAGCTACTGCTCCAGCCCTCAAAAAATTTTTTTAGAGAGAGAGAGGGAAAGAGTGAGAAAGAGAGAATCAATTTTATTTATTTTTTCACCTGGCCTTTGTTTCTCTGACAGTTGTATATGTGGTACTGGAGTTTGAACCCAGTCCTCGCTCATGCCAGGCATTCTATTCCATTGATCTATATTGCTATTTATTAATCAGTCACAAAATACATAGATTGGGTAGTTTAAACAATAGACATTTATTTCTCATAGTTCTTAAGGCTTGAAAGTTCAACATCAAGGTGCTGGTCAGGTTGATATCTGTTGAGGGATGTTGGCACATGCATGTGGAGATAAGGTACTGTTTCTAAATTTGTATTCTTATAAAGCCACCAATTCTATAAAATTAGGCCCCACCCTCATGTCCCAATTTAACCTTAAAGATAAATTTCCAAATACACTCACATTGAGGTTAGGGTTTGAACATGAAAATTGAGTGATACAGAAGCAAGTATCCTATAGCAGTACCACATGGTCTTGATTATTATAGCTTTATAGTAACTTTTGACATCAGGGAGTGTGAGTTCTTCAACTTTGTTCTTCGTTAAATTTTTTTACCTATTCTGGATTCTTTGTATTTCCATATTGTTATTAGGATCAGCTTGTCAGTATTAGCAAGGACACCAGCTGGAATTTTGATGGGTATTGCACTGACTCTGTAACTCAACTTAAATAGTATTTTCGTATTTTCAATATTGTCTTGCAGGCTGGGGATATAGCTAAGAGGTAGAGCGCTTGCCTAGGACATGCAAGACCCTGAGTTTGATCCCCATCAAACTGAAGTGAAAAATAAAATTGTTTCAATCTATAAATATGACTCATCTTCACATATGCATCTTTAATTCCCTTAAAATATAATTTTCAGAGTCTTCTATTTCTTTAATTATTTTTGATGTTTATTGTAAATTAAATTTCTTTTTGCAGTACAGGGGATGTAATCCAGGGCCCACCGAGCTATATTCCCAGTTCACTCCTTCCCTCCCTCCCTTTTTTCTTTCTTTCTTCATTTCTTTTCTTTCTAAGATGGTATTTCACTATGTTGCCTAAGGTGGTCTCAAACTCCTGGGCTCAAGTGATCCTCCTGCCACAGCTTCCTGAATCTCTGGTTGATTTAAATTTTGCTTATTTGAAGGCTTCCTTTCATTTTCTTATTAAACTATCTTGAAGAACACAGATCCTTATTTCTGATGACACTTAATGTCTTTTTGCTACATATAGTATACACCCACATGCCTCCAAATAGATTAATTTTTAAAATTTTTTATTTAGTAATTTTTGTTTTTAAAGAGAGAGGGACAGTGAGAGAGACAGAGAAAGAGAGAAACAACTTTATTTAGTTTTTCACATGGCCTTAGTTGCTCCAACACTCAGTTGTGTACGTGGTGCTGGGGTTTGAACCCGGGTCCTCGTGCTTGCCAGGCAAGCGCCGAAACCGCTGAGCCACCGCTCCAGCCCCTATTTAGTAATTTTTTGAGACAGAGTCTCACTATGTTGCCCAGGCTAGCCTTCAATTCCTGTCTCAGGCTCCCCAAGTAGCTGGGACTATAGATGCACTTAACTTTTTTTTTTTTTTAAGAGAGAGGGAGAGAGAGAGAGGGAGGGAGAGAGAATCAATTTTATTTAGTTTTTCATGTGGCTTTCATTGCTCTGACACTTTGTTGTACATGGTGCTCGCGTCCGTGGGTACGCCAGGCAAGCGCCGAAACCGCTGAGCCACCACTTCAGCCCCCTGCACGTAACTTTTTTTTTTGAAAGTTTAAACAAACCTAATTAGTTCAACATGAATTAGGAATTTCTCAAACTGCTCCACAACTGAATTTAACCACCCCAGTATGCACTTGCCAAGCTTACATTATCTGTAAAAAAATTGTGTAACAAATGCACAGATAACATATGTATAAATTGGGTCTTGGGATATATAGTTCAATGGTAGAGTATGTGGTTAACACAAAGGAGACCCCAAATTCAATCCTCAGAATCAAACAAAGAAAAACAAATATGTATAAGTTGTTCTGATAAAAGGTAGATGGTGGTGGCTGGAGTGGTGGCTCAGCAGTTACAGCCAGCACTTGCCTGGCACGCGCAAGACCGTGGGCTCAAACCCCA
Organism: Aplodontia rufa; assembly: GCA_004027875.1. Classification (NCBI taxonomy): domain Eukaryota; kingdom Metazoa; phylum Chordata; class Mammalia; order Rodentia; family Aplodontiidae; genus Aplodontia; species Aplodontia rufa. Next base: position 166,663 of record PVKS010000601.1, on the reverse strand, counting down.
GCACCATGTACCCAACAATGTGTCGGAGCAACAAGGGCTACATGAAAAACTAAATAAAACTGATTCTCTCTCTCACTGTCCATCTCTCTTAAAAAAAAAAAAAGGTAGATGGCGAGCTGAAGGGGTGGCTCGGCATTGTTGTGCTTGCCTGGCATGTGCAAGGACCTGGGTTTGAACTCCAGCACCACACACATTAACTAAGTATCACAGCAACGAACAGATGAAAAACTAAATAAAGGTGATATTTCTCTCTCTCTCTCTCTCTCTTAAAAAAAAAGTAGATGATTATCAATGCTATTTGGGAACATGTACAAGTAAACCATTTTAATATTGGAAATCAGATTTTAATATTGAGGCATAATTACATTTACTTGGATGTACAGATAGTCTACAGTTCAATGAATTTTGACAGACTTGCTAAGTGAGATACAAAAAGTATCTACAAAGTCTTCCTGGTGCCCCTCTCTTGTCATTCCCTTCCAAGCTCAAACGAAACCACTATTTTAGTTTTTATTTGCACAGATTAGTTTGGCCTTCATATTGATGGAATTGTATAGTACTTAACTCTTTTCTAAGTCTGTCTTCTTTCACTCAACATAGTTTTGAGATTCACCAATACTGTAGTGCTCGACAACAGAGTATATCAGTATGTGTAGCAGTGTATTAGAGGAATATCACAATTTATAACTGCTCCTGTTGATGAATGTTTGGTTTGTTTTTGACTTTAGTATTTTGATAACCATTGATTTTAACTAGAAAAATTGTTTTGCTTTCCTTAAAAGGATGTGAAATTTGAACTATTTTAACAAATTTCTTATTCAAAAAGAAAGCTGAAGCTGGGCATGATGGAACACACCCAGTGGCTCAGGAGGCTGAGGCAGGAGGATTGCAAATTCAAAGCAAGCCTAAGGAACTTAGTGAGGCCCTAAGCAACTTAGGGAGACCCTGTCTCAAAATAAAAAATAAAAAGGTTAGGGATGTGGCTCTGGGGTTAAGCACCCATGGGTTCAATTGGTTACTACCAAAAAAAAAGTTGAGTAATCTGATGCTTAAAGGCCTCTTCATAGAAGTAGCAATGAATTATAGGTTTAAAAAATAGCTACTTCTTCCACATTTACATTCCAGTCTGACAAATATAAATCAATTATTTAACTACATAAATTGAATTAGATGCCTGTAATCCACAGTTTCTTTTAGTTTGGAAAGGCAGGAGTTGGTAGGTAATATTGTGCATGTATATTCTTTAATTTCTTTTTAAGAATAGACTTTGAAGGTATGATCTGAACCTTGTTTTGTAGTAAAGCACCTCTTATCTTTTGGGTGGATATAACTTTGATACCCAAGGACTTTGTTCCCAAGACAATCTTAATTAGAAAAGGTTGAAACTTTAGTCTTTTTTTTTTTAATCAGTCTCCATTTGAATAACAGTGTTAGCAAAGAGAAAAGAAAGCTATAGAAATAAATCTTTGATTTCTTTTTTAGAACCTTAGAGGAGGTGAGGTGCTAGAAAATCTGTAGGTAAAGACAGAAATTTGGGTAAGGATCATATAATGATATATAATGAAATCTTCCGTTTGATTTGAAGGTTCTTTCCATAGAAATTACTTCACAAAGGTATGATTTAATTTAAAAATATTATGTATCTGTGGCTGGAGTGGTGGCTCAGCGGTTTCGGTGCTTGCCTGGCAAGCACGAGGACCTGGGTTCAAACCCCAGAACCACGTACACAACTAAGTGTTGAGCAACAAAGGCCATGTGTAAAACCAAATAAAGTTGTTTCTCTCTTTCTCTGTCTCTCTCACTGTCCCTCTCTCTTTAAAAAAAAAATTATGTATCTGGCTTTTATTTAAGGTACATAAGATAATGACTATATGACTTTTTTTGTTTGTTTTTGGGAGGTAAAACTTATATTAAAAGAGGCATTCTGGGTCAGATTTTTTTTTAACTGGGGTCTTTGGATCTTCAGGGACTAATATATTTGTCAATTTGAGAGTTCTATCAAAATGTTTTAATTTTGTGTTTCATTTCACTGATTGCTTAAAACAATGTTTTATTATTGAAGATAATTCATAACCACTGTTTCTTAAAGTAAGACTTTTTAAAAACTTTTCTATTGTGGTAAAATATACATATAACATAAAAGTTACAATTTAAACCATTTTAAAATACAAATACTGCAGGATGGGTGAGGTGGCACAGGCCTATAATCCCAGTAGCTAGGGCGGCTGGGGTAGGAGGATTTCAAGTTCAAGGCCAGTCTCAGCAAGACTTAGCCAGGCCCTAAGTAACTTAGTGACCCTTTCTCAATAAATAAATAAAGTGGGCAGAGGATGTGATTCAATGGTTTAGCACCCCTGGGTTCAGTTGCTGGTACCAAAAATAAATACATAAACAAAAAGTACATATACTTCAGTAGCATTAAGTACACATTGTTGTTTAGACTTTAATTTCTTAGACCACTGTCTTTTTTTTTTTTCAGGGCTGAGGACCAAACTCGGGGCCTTGCACATGGGAGGCAAGCGCTCTGCCACTGAGCTAAATCCCCAACCCCCTAAACCACTGTCTCTTAAACTGGAAATTTCAGGAGTATTTGCCTAGTTTCACAAAGAATTTTTTTCCTTTAAAAAGGTTTTATATATTACTCAGATTAAGAGTTATCGGGCTCGAGCTGGAGTGGTGGCTTGATGGTTACAGCACTTGCCTGGCATGCGCAAGTACGCGAGTTCAAACCCCAGCACCACATACACAAAGAAGAGCTGGATCAGCGAAAGCCATGTGAAAAACTAAATAAAATTGATTCTGTCTTTCTCTCTCTCTCACTGTCCCCCTCTCTCAAAAAAAAAAAAATTATGGGGGCTGGAGCGGTGGCTCTGTGGTTACAGCACTTGCCTCGGTATGCACAAATACACGGATTCAAACCCCAGTACCACATACACAATGACGTGTTGGAGGAACAAAGTCATGTGAAACCTAAATAAAAACTGCTTCTCTCTCTCTCACTGTCCCTCTTTCTTAAAAAAAAAAAATCATTTTAGGGGCTGAAGCGGTGGCTCAATGTTTACAGCGCTTGCCTGGCATGTGCAAGGACCCAGGTTCATAATCCTAGCACAACATACACAACCAAGTGTCAGAGCAACGAAAACCAGATTTAAAACTAAAATAAAAATTGATTCTTTCTCTCCTTCTGTAACTGTCCCTCTCTCTCTTTAAAAAAAATTATCATTTTAGGTAAAAATTTTCATTTCTCTTGATAAATGAATATTTCTTTCTTTAGATAATGAGAATGATGTAGTTATGATTATCCCTTTTTCCTAAGCTGGAAATGCAGAACAAAAGTAACTGTGTAACCATTTCCCATATTCCTGAAATAAATATTTGCCCATGTATTTCTTTATCTTCCTTCAGTCATGGACTCTCCTCTTTCATGTGGTTTGGTTTCTACCTCATTTAGATTTTATCTTTAGTAAGATAAAATTTTATAAAAATTTTATTTTTAGGAAGTAGGTATAAAATGTGCTTTGAAAATTTTGGTTTCAAGTAAAATATTGTAGACTAAATAAATAAAGCTGAAAGATTTTTTTGAGGGGGGGTTAGGAGGTACTGGGGATTGAACCCAGTGTGCTTATCCACTGAAGCACATCCCAAGTTCTTTTTAATTCTTAATTTTTTAAATTGTGAGACAGGGTCTTGCTAAGTTGCTTCGGGTCCCGCCAAGTCGCTGAGGCTGGCCTCAAACTTGTGATCTTCTTGCCTCAGCCTCAGCAGTCGCTGGGATTACATTAGTGTGCACGGCTAACAACGAATAGTTTTAAGTACTTAACAATATGCCAAGGCCTTGTGCTAATCACTTTATTGTCAATTACCCAGTATACTTCTATAATATAAGTAGAATTATCATCCATTTTACCTAAGTTCCAAGAAATGAGGAAACTTCAGAATGTCAGAAAGTGGTACTGATAGGACTGAATCCAAACCTCCGGCTCCTAACAATAATGCTTATTGCTTTCCCGGTTGCACATTCCATTTTACATTGTTGGTGTTTTATTCGCTGGGAATCTTCGTGGAAGAACGTCACTGGTACCCTGTCTTCTAATAAACTTTTTGCTGTTCTACCATCTCCTATCGCGTTCGCTCTCCTGTGGAATCCTAGCCTATTCTGCAACCGTGGTCGCTCAACCCCTGATAACCTCAGCAGAGTCCCGAGCTCCGCTGCAGAGGCTGGGTCTCCTTTAGACCCAACTCCTCACTCCGGTCCCAGACTCCCGTTCCCTCAGGCCCTTGTCCCCCAGCAGAGCTCTCCGAATGCTTTTCTAGCTATGCTGATTCTTAAACCCGAGTAGACAGCAACACCGCTCGGCAAACTTTCACAGACTTCTTACAACGGTTCCGTCCCAATCCATAATTATGACACCTCGCTACCTTTGCTCTCCCGGACCTCCTCCCACAGTACCGCTCCTCCCACTCCCATTCTCCTTTTTCCGCTTATTCTCTCTCCTCAACTTCTTCCACTATCTCGTGGCCGGATCCCCCCTAAAACTCACGCAACGATTCTCTTCCCAGACCTGCTCTCCGAGGCTGCTAGGTGCTTCTCACCTCCGAGCGCTTCGCGGATCTGAATCAGGGGCTCCCTGGTTCCCCGGCCGCGAACAAGCCGTCTGCCCTTCGGCACCCGGAGCCCCGCCCCTTCGATCCTATTGGCCAATGTTCCTGATAGTCCCGCCCTCCCAACTTGGAGCCCGCCTCCCCGCCCCGTTTCCCTTGTTTTCATTCCCCCTGTCACACGAGGCTGTGGCAAACGCGAAGTGGGAGGGGAGAAGTAGAGGGAGGGAACGGGGCGGAAAGAGGGCGGAAAGTGAAAGGCACAGAGCGCCTCTCTGTCCCCTGTCTGGTTCGGTTCTCGACTGCTCTGGGCCGCCGTTGTATTGTGGGATCGCGGCGCCGTCCCTGAGACGCTCGGATCCGCAGGGGAGTCCACTCGAGAGCGCCTCCTGTTGTCCGTAAGGCTGCCCTGCCATTCCTCGGCACCCCAACTCCTCCCGCCCCCCCATCGCCTCCTCCTCCATCCTCCAGTTCAAAATGGCGACGGCGGCGGCAGCGGCGGCGGCGATGGCTCCTCCGGGCTGCCCGGGTTCGTGCCCCAACTTCGCCGTAGTCTGCTCCTTCTTGGAGCGCTATGGGCCGCTGCTAGACCTGCCTGAATTGCCGTTCCCCGAGCTGGAGCGGGTGCTGCAGGCACCGCCGCCGGACGTCGGCAACGGAGAAGGTAAGCTAGGGGCCCGAACGCCCGGCGGGAAGCGGCCCTTGCGCGCCCCTTCTCTGCGCTCTTCGCACACATTCTGGGCCTCGGCGCCCCCGTCCTCTTCCTGGGGGCGCAACTCGGCCGGGCTTGTCTTCCCCGCGTAGCCCTGGGGGTCCTGGGCAGCGGGGAGGCGGGGCGGAGGCCTCCTGGGGCCACCGTGCCGGGCGGGGAGCGGCGGTGGGGGCGTCGCGGGCTAGGTGTGGGTTGGGGGCGGGGAGGGGTCATTGTGCGCGTCGGCCGCCCGGGGGGCTGCTTCCCCGCGGCGGGGCCGGCCCCCCACCCCTTCTCTCTCTAGGTGGCGGGGGAAGGGGAGCGCAGGTTCCGGCCAGCTTTGCGCTTTTCTCCTCCTCCCCTCCTCCCACCAATTCTCCCGACCGTCTCGGGGGAGGCTGGGCCCATCTTGTAGGGGCGCCCCCTTATCTCCCTCCACCTGAGTTGGTGGGGGCTGGCGGACACTCGACTCTCCCTCCCTCCGGTGGGAACTCCCCCGAGAGAGTCGGCTCATCCCTCTTCTCTTCCCCCGAGTGCTGGTTTAATCCCCCAACTCCTTCCTCCGAGTAAGGAGGTCTGCTTCTCCCGCAGGGGTGGATGTTCTCTTCCATTCTCACGTAGGAGGGAATGAAGTCGGTTCAGCTTCTCTATTTTGGAGAAGAGAGGGTTAATTTCTCCTCCATAGTTTTCCTCCTTCCTCTACCCACCTCCCCTAAAATAATAGAAAAGCATCTCCTCACTTTTCCAATCCCTTCCCCCTTAATCTTGGCGGCAGGGCTTTAGGGAAAGAAGAAGTCGCCCTCCCATTTGCAGGGTGGGGTGGGGTGGTTAGTCTGTAGGCTGGATGGAGGAGGGGCTCTGACGGCGGGGGAAACAGTTGAAGAAGGTGCTTGTTGCTCATGTTTCTCTCTCTGGTGCCGCTGGTCTATTATTGGTGTTCGCAAGTGGTGCTCCTTCCACATAAGGCCACCGCGCGGGTGCAGGGCGCATGCTCTGCCCGGCCCCATTGAAACTTCCTGCTGCTGGTTCTTTTGCTGGAGCATCTCAGCGCTGTGCCTGCTGCCTCCAGCCCTCACGCTGAGCGCTAACACTCCCATTTATTCCCGATCCATGCTTCTCTTCTTCTGGCACATCCCCCCACAAGAAGAGACTTGTTGGTTATGCCCGGAGCTTTTCATTTATCTGGAAACAGCCCTGGAGAAGAAACGTTTTCCAAATAGTTTTATTTATTCATTTTTTAATTTTTGGTTTGTCTTAGATGGCCAAAGTGAACTGGGTATTGTATAAGACAGATAACTGATTTCTTTCCAAGAAAGCAGATTTGCTCTTCTCTATAGAAATGGAGAAGTTTCTGTTAAGAATCTATTTACATTGCTGGGAAGGGCCCAAGTGGGAAGTTCTTCAAAATATTATCTGTAAAGAATATGTATGATGTTGTGACCACCAATGACTCACATTAATACAGACAGTTATAGTGCGGGTCTATATCTCTTCTTAATTGTGCACATTTCCTCTACCCTTGACAAACTTGGGCTTATAAAAGGCTAATTTTAAAAATAGTGTAAACTAGGAGAGTGATTATCATATGTAAAGACTATCTGCATAATTCCTTTCGAAATTGAACGCCCAGGGTAGTAATTTCACTATCAAATTGCATTTACATTCTTTTTAAAAAAGAAAATAGTCATTGTAAAGTAATAAGTTGCTTTTAGGGTATCTTGAGAAATGATTGTAATGTGTGTCAGAAACATTTGGAAATTTGGGGAAAGAATTTCTGGTAAATTGTTTTTGGTATTTACTTGGACCAAGTTAAGAGGCAGGCATATGCTTTTTTTTTTTTTTTAAGTTGTATATGGACTTAAAATTGAGGGGGAATCATTGGGTTGTTGGCATTTTATGTATAAAAATAGTCGAGTCAGTTTGATACTTCCAGTGTTGACCATCCAGCCACCAGCCAAGTGAAAAAATAGGAAATAATCTAGAATAAGAGGAATCATTTAGCTCAGCCACTGCATTATCATTGGTATAGTTGCTAGGGGGACTGATAATAATAGATCCTGTCATAGATGATCTAAGAGTAATTATTAATTAATGTTACATAGTTTAAGACACTTGGCAAATGAAAAGTCTCTGCAGGTGAGATGCCATTAGTGCACAGGGAAAAGATTTTCAGAACTTTGATGGTCAACTAACATTAAATTGTTGATTATACTGGTTCAGCTAACAAGACTTGAACCAAGTCTTTTAGGAAGGATTTTTAGTGTACTAAAAAAAGTTAAAAGACATAGATCATAGTGTTGAGTATTGTAACGTACAGGTTGTAGGGTAAATCTTTTAATTTATATAAACTTCAGTTTCAGTAAATGGAAATAATAGCTGAGGATCAAATGAAATGCTTCAAGAATTCTTTCATAAATTAGGCACTTAAAAATATTCTTCTGTTGGGGCTGGAGCTCAGTGGTTACAGCGCTTTGCTGGCATTCATGAGGACATGGGTTCAAACCCCAGCACCACATACTCAACAGAATGTTGGAGCAATGGAAACCACATGAAAAACTAAAATAAAATGGATTCTCTCTTTCCCTTACTGTCCCTCTCTCTCTTAAAAAAAAAAAAACAACCAACTTCTTGTGTTACAAAGTTTAACAAGAATTCCCCCCTCCCTTTCCAGGGATTGAACCCAAAGGCTCTTAACAATTCAGTTACATTTCCAGCCCTTTTTATTTTTTATTTTGTGACAGAATCTGGTTGAGTTGCTTAGGGCCTTGCTAAGTTGCTGAGGCTGATGTCCTCTTGCCTCTGCCTCCAGAGTCTCTGGGATTATAGGCATGCTCAACCGCATCTAGTATAAAGATGATTTTTATTAGAGCTGTTTGTGGTGGTGCATGGTTATAATCCCAGTGATTTAGGCTGAGGCAAGAGGATCTCAGGTTCAAGTCTAGCCTGGGCAACTTAGGGAGACCTTGTCTCAAAATAAAATTTTAAAAAAGATTTTGGGATATACTTTAGAGGCAGAATTTTCTGAGTTCAAAACCCATTACCACCCACTGCAAGATGTTTTTCAGATAAAAGACAGGGAACAGGGAGTGTATTTGAAATTAAAATCTTAAATTTTTAGTGTTTTGAACATATGTATAGTATTGAGTTAATAAGCTCATGGTGAAAAAAGTCTATAATCAAATGAGTTTTGCTCTGTAAAAATTTAATTTTTTTTTTTTTGTACCAGGAATTGAACCCAGGGGCACTTAACCACTGAACCATATCCCCAGTACTTTTTTTTAATATTGTATTTTGAGACTGGGCCTTAGCTAAATTGCTTATGGACTCGCTAAGTTGCTGAGGTGTCTTTGAACTGGTGATCCTCTTGTCTCAGCCTCTGGAGTCACTGGGATTACAGGCATGTGCCACTGTGCCTGACTAAATTAAATTATTTTTAAAAGGCAGTTCTGGTGCCACTTAAAGTTTGTAAAAGTTTGAAGTTTGTTCATAAGTTTTAATATGATATGTCTTCGACTTAGAATACCCTGAATCATGAAAATAAACATGGAACGGAAAATAGGACAGCAGTGTCCACTGTAATTCCAAGGTTTGAGAAAGTGTGCAGTGCCCAACAGTAATAAATGTTCCTTAAGTAATTATGGTTATTTAGTAATGAAATAAAAACATGAGGTTTTTTCATTTGAGGCAGACTGTTTTTTAAAATGGCTACTAGCTGCTTAATAAGTGGAATTGCAATTATTTCTTGTCCTATGGCTACTGTAAGAAAATTAATGAGACCTTCTGAACCTAGAAAGTTTGGGAATCTGTGCCCTAGAGACTTTTCATTGAGTTTTTAGAGTGCAAAGGACTGTTGTGTCATTTTTTGCTTTTCTTTTGCAGAAACAAATACCAAGGTGCAGAGATAGTTTTCAAGTTGTGTATCGCAAATAGTTGGTATAATTTGAACTGTTATTTGAAAACTCCACCTATATGCTAAATTGTCAGCAAAAAAATTAGATTTATATTTGGAGTTGGGAAAAGGGCATTACAAGGGATTGTGATCTAAGGAGGTGTTTTATCTTCCTTTTCCTGCATTCTGCTTTATAAGTCTTCCCAATTCTGTGTTTGGTAGGGAGATCTCTGCTTTTTCCTAACTGGAGATGGATGATTGTGGGGTATGGATAAAAATAAAAATGGATATTGAATTTGTGAGATTGCTGACATCCAAAGTTCCTAGGTATCTTTCCAGCAGAAGATAGTCTTTTTCAAAAAAAAATTTTCTTTTTTATTCTTTAAATTTAGTCATAAGGGGACTGGAGCAGTGGCTCAGTGGTTACAGTTCTTGCTTGGCATATGCAAGGACTGGGTTTATACCCCAGTACCTCATACAGAAGTGTCAGAAAAACAAAAAAAGGTGAAAAACGTTGATTATTTTTTCTCTCTCTCTCTCACATTAAAAACAAAACAAAGAGTCATAAGGATGTTAGCTGAAAAGTGATATGTATCTGATAATAAGTCTATCAAAGTATATCTGGGTAGCATGTTAGAATTCCTGTAGTTTATACCATGTTTGGTTGAATTATTTGTATATTATTAAATAAGTTGGATCATTAGTTTTAAAATTTTCACTTGTTTTTGCATTTATATATATTAAATTTTAATATAAAAATTTCAAATTAAAATTATTTTTTAGTTTTTTTTTTAAAGATAGGGACAGAGAGAGAGAGAACCAGTTTTATTTAGTTTTTCATGTGGCCTTTGTTGCTCCAAATTAAAATTATGAAAATACAAAATTTTTTAAATTTTCACAAAAGATGAAAAAAGTTGATTTTTAAAAAAATTTAAAACAAAAATATTTAAAAATTTTAAGGTAGGTTCTCCCTAAATTGCCCAGGCTGGCCTCCAAACTTTTTTTTTTTTTTTTTTTTTTAAGAGCGAGAGGGACAGTTAGAAATAAAGAGGGAATCAATTTTATTTAGTTTTTCATCTGGTTTTCATTCTTCCTACACTTAATTTTTTATGTAGTGTTGGGGTTCAAACCTGGATTCCTGTGCATGCCAGGCAAGCACTGTAACTGCTGAACCACCTCTCCAGCCCTGGCCTCGAAACTTGTGGTCCTTCTTTCTTAGCCTCCCAAGTAGATAGGATTATAGGTGTGCATCAGTGTGCCTGGCGGAGAGAAGTTCTTTCTTTCTCTTTCTATTTTTGTGTTATAGTAGGAGTTGAACCCAGAACCTTGGACATGCTAGGCAAGCCCTCTACTACTGCGTTATATCCACAGTCCATTTTATTTTTGTTATGAAACAGTCTTGCTAAGTTGCCCAAACTAGCCCGAAACTTGTGATCCGTTACTTCAGCCTTCTGAATAGTTGGTATTATAGGCATGTGCTACCAATCCCAGCTAAAAAAATTATTTCTTTGAGCAAATGGTAATTGATTTATTGCTATATGTTAGGTACGGCTTGGAATCCTTTAGTAAGCAACATTTATATTCCTGCCCTTATGGAGCTTAGAGTTTAACAGTGAAGACAGTGAAGAAATAAGTTTAAAAAAAAAAGTGTAGACAAAGTACAATGTGCACTTTATAATATATATTTTAGCAGGCTTTAATTTGTAATTTGTTTGGCTTAGTGTTTATCACATCTGAAAGTTAGATTTATTTTAGGTAAGTTTTAAGCATTTTGGTCATTTTTGTACATTGAGAATGGTGCCTTCAGACAAATAGATGCCCGAACTAGAACAAACAACAGGCACTCTGTACTTTCTCTTCTTTTCCCCTTCTGCTTCCATTTCCTGATCTTCACGTCCAAAGCTGCACCAGTTTGGCCATTTGAAAGGGTTGTTTCTCACCCATTTGAAGATCTTTCACTTATGTATGCCATAACTGAAGTACCTGCTAGCTACCACGTGTTCTGTTTAAAGTTTGTATCAATGTGTGAGAGAGGAAATAGGCACCTAATTCAAACATATAAATCTTTGGATTTCCAAGTCTCTAAGTAATTAAACTTAAATAATAGAGAAAACTGACTTCAACAGTAGCAAACTATTCAAACATTAACAAATGATTATTTCAATCATAAGAATGATTTTTTTTTTAAAGAGTGAGAGAGGGAGAGTCAGTTTTATTGTGCAGTTTTTGTTTTTCGTTTTTTTCTTTTTTGAGAGAGGGACAGTGTAAGAAAGAGAGAGAGGGAAAGAGAGAAACAATTTTTTATTTAGTTTTTCATGTGGCTTTCATTGCTCCGAGACTTTGTTGTGTACGTGATGCTGGGGTTTGAACTCGTGTACTCGCACATGCCGGGCAAACACCATAACTGCCAAGCCACTGCTCCAGCCCCCAGTTTTTGTTTTTGATAATTAGTTGTATATGTGGTGCTGGAGTTCAAACCCAAGTCCTTGCGCAGGCCAGGCAAGCAAGTGCTCTACTGATAAGCCACCTCTCCAGCCCCCTAAGAAATGCCTACTTTATAAAAACTTATGAGTTTAGGGATATGTGACTACCAGTTGAATTATAAAATCAGTTCTTCATTGTTTGTATGTTTCTTTTGTAGATTGCAAAAGGCAAACTTTGATCTCAGCTTATTTCCTATAAATCATCTAACACATAGTATATTTTGTTCTTCAGTTTGCTCAGAATTAAGTAAATTCTAATGTTAATTTAAATATATTTACCATGCCCATTTAGTTTCTCCCAAAATAGTTATGTGAATAGTCCTAAGCCAGGTGCAGTGGCATAGGCCTATAATCCCAGTGACTCAGGAGGCTGAGGCAGGAGAATCCCAAAATCAAGGTCAGCCTCAGCAAATTAGAGGCCCTATGCAACTTAACTTAGCAAGACCCTGTCTCCAAAAAAAAAAAAAAAAAAAGTACCAAGGATGTAGCTCAGTAGTAAAGTGCCCCTGGATTCAATCCTGGTACTTAAAAAAAAATACTGATGGCATTAAATTTGTGCCATTATGTTTCTTTTTCTTTTTTTCTTAAGAGAGGGAGAGGGACAGTGAGAGAGAGAGAGAATCGATTTTATTTAGTTTTTCATGTGGCTTTTGTTGCTCTGGCACTTTGCTGTTGTAAGTGGTGCTAGAGTTCGAACCCAAGTCTTCGCACATGCCAGTGTTGCTGCTAAGCAACCATTCCACCCCCCATTATGTTTCTTTCTTAAAATTTTATTTACTTTTTTTAGTAGTGCTGGGAGTGAAACCCAGAGCCTTGCCTATGTAATACAAGTGTTCTCTACTACTGAATTACATTCCCAGCCTGTTTTGTTAAATAAAAGGTAAAAACTTCTGAAGAAGTGAGGTATGTGAGTGAGTTGTAAATTTATTGTCTTAATAGTTTAGAGGCTGGGCAGATTAACTAGAAATAAAAATTATGATTAACAACATATATACCCCAAATCAGGGGTATATATATAGGCTATGAGAGTATACAGAATGGAAACTGAACCTAATAGATGTTAAGAAAGAAAAACATGAGGGAAGAAATTGACAGGTGCCTCTTGGCAGACAGAGCAAGCTTGAGCCTTTGATATGTGCATAAAATGTCATTGAATGGCAGACTTAAGTATATGGTATAATGTATGTTTGGCTCATGTAAGCAAAAGTTCAACAAAATATTCAGAGCAAAGGTTTAGCTTCTTATTAAATTCCAAGCCTTTTTTCCCCTGTATTTGTACATGGTTATCTTATTCTCTCAAAATTGGGGTTGTAGTTTTTCCCTACTTTGAGTTTTCTTTTGTTTTTAAGTTTATTTTCTATATTAATCACATATTTTTTTGTTAATCACCAAAAATTATTTAAAAATAATTTTCCAGAGGGACTTGTACAAGGAAAATTGAGTTGCTGCTTTTATTTGTTTACTTTTAATCCTGAATTTTCCTGATAATGAATGTCACTGTCATCTAAGTCACCTAAATTAGAAAACAAGGAACTGTCCTAGGTATGTGTTAGTCAACTTTTGTGTTGCTGTGATCAAAATACCTGACAAGAATAATGTAGAAGTGGAAAGATTTATTTTGGATCATGGTCTCTGAGAATTCAATCCCTGGTCAACCAGTTTCAAGGCAGAAACATCATGGAGAAAGGGCAGATAGAGATTGGGTGCTCAGCTCATGGCAGTGGGAAGCCAGAGAAAGGGGGAGAGGTTGGGGAGAAGATAAATCCTTCCACAGCACGTTCCCAGTGAGCTATTTCCTCCAACAGGTCCCCCCTCCTAGTAGTACATTCAGCTGTCCATGGATCAGGTCAGAGCCCTCATAGTCCAGTCATTTCCTAAAAACTCCACTCTGGTGCACATGAGACTTTGAGGGACATGCAGATGAAAACCATGACATTTTGCCACTCACTCCCAAATGCTCATGATTGTGTCATAATGCAAAATGCATTTAGTCCATCTCCAAGAATTCCTAAAGTCTTAACTTTTCCATCATCCCTCAAAAGACCAAATCTAAAGTCTTCTCTGAGTGTTAAAGTAAACTCTTAGCTGTGAGACCCTGTAAAAAGCAGAAGGAAGTTGCCTACATCCTATAAACAATGGCACAAAGTAAACATTCTCATTCCAAAGGGAGGGAATAAGGACATAGAAAGGAGGCATGGGACCAAAGCAGGACTGAGACCCCGCATGGCGAACAAGTCCTGTAGCTCCACCTCTGGTACCCGCATCTGGGGCACATGATTTTGAGATGTCCATGATGATGAGATGTGGGCTCCATTTTACACATGCTTTTCTGGCCAAACTGCAAGTCTTTAAACTCCTTCTGTTATGCATTTTTCTGATTTTCACAGTAAACCTGACTGAAAGCTGCCAGCAATACCGATGGCCACTCCCATACCTTGAAATTTTCTCTGCCAGATTAATTAGTCCATCACTTAAATTCAGCCTCATTGAAAGTCTTAGGACATAGGCAAAATGTAGACAAGTTCTTTGCCACAATATAACACAACCCTCTAGTCCAATTCCCAAAAAAGTCCTCATTTCCCTCTGAAATCTTGTGAGTAGTCACATTCCTGTTGGCATTCTGTTTGTCTTAGCTCCCCCAGTGTCACCCATTAGCTCTGCTTACAAAATTTTAAGGCTTCTCCAGCCTGTATCTTCAAACTTTTCCAAATTCCTCCTACAAACCATTTCCAAAGGCTTCTGAACCACATGGTAGGTTAGTCCAGCAACAACCCCACTTCTTGGCACCAATTTCTATGTTAGTCAGCTTTTGATCATTGTGACCAAAGTGTCGTCTGACACTAAGAACTTAGAGGTTGAAAAGTTTATTTGGCTTATGGTTTTAGAGGTTCAGTCCATGGTAGACTGAGTCTGCTGTTCTGGACCAAGGTAAAGCAGAATATCATGGCAGAAGGATGTGGTAGGAGCACTGTTCTCTGTTCGTGGCTGGCCAGGAAGCAGAGAGGGGAGGGGAAGGGGAAAGGGGCTGCAATGAAGAACAACCCTTTTAGGGCATGCTTCCAGTGGTCCACCTCTTCCAGCCAATAGCCCTCCTGCCTATAGTTACCACCCAGTCAGTCCATTCAAGCTAGGATGGATGGATTAGGTTATAGCTCTCACAGTCCAATCTCACAGTCTAAATATTTTACCTCCTAAATCAATGCAGGAACTTTAGGGGGATACCTCTTATCCAAACCGTAACATGTTGGTTTTCAGTATTATTGTTAGGATGTTTGCTGAATCTCTATGTTCCTTTAACATATGGATATAAAAGTAATGTCCAACTTGTGATGTTGTTCATGCTTCCTCCCCAGGCTAAGGCTGGAACATGTCTCTCTAGAGATGAAGCAGAGAAATGCCAGAAACTCTCAGCACCTTCGTCTGCCCCAGGCAGGGTACCTAGACACTGCCCCTTGAAATGCCTTCTCATAGTCCCTTGTCCCAGTTCCCCGTCTGCTTCTTCTTTCACCCTGGCTGTTGTCTTATTCTGCTCAAAGGGTCTTTGTTGGATCCAGTGTTTTGATTTTACTTATTTTTTTCTCTCTGCCACCATTCTTTTGGTGTGACCAGGACACCCATGACAGCTACTGTGGTCTAGAGAATCACAGTCCCATACATGCCTATAGCCCAAGACTGTGCCTAAACATCCAGACTCTGACATTTGTCCCCTGATAGACACAGTACCCTAGGAACCCATGTATTTCCTTAAACTGTAGACTTCTGACAACATTATTTTCCTATAATGCCTAATTCATGAAGTCATTTTGACAATTACATTCATATTGTATGAGAAAGTTCTTTGTAACTAATTGGGCATATAGATGGTAATTATTTTTACCACTCTCATAGTCTCACATGGTAGACATAAGGAAGTCCCTGAGGCAGCTTACCCATCCTTCTCCAGTTGACATTCTTGTCTTCCAAGCTCCCACCAGAATTGCCCATTAAGTTCTGCTTACAACATTCTAAGGCATCTCTTGCATTTCCAGTTTTCCACATCATTAGGTACAGTCACAGCATTGACCCCACTCCTGGTATCTATTTTCTGTGTTAATCAGCTTTGTGTCACTGTAATCAAAATACCCAACAAGAACAACTTAGTGGAGGGAAATCTCATTTTTCTCACAGTTTCAGAGGATTAAATCCTTGGTCAGCTGTCAACAGGGCTGAAACATGGTGGAAGAATGGGCAGAGGAAGCCTGTTCAGCTCATGGCAACTGGGGAGCAAACAGAGAGAGGGAGAGAGAAGGTGCCAGGGGGAAAGTATGGGGCTGTGGAGAAAATAAACTCTTCCAGGGCCCACCCACTGTGGTCTACTTCCTCCAACTGGGTCCCACCTCCCAACAGTTCATTCTACCTTCTGATGAGGTCAGAGCACTGCACTCATGATTCAGTCATTGCCTAAAAGCCACACTCTGGACACATGAGACTTTGGGGGACATTCCAGATCAAAACCATAACAAGACACTTAACCTCTGACAGACTTTTATGTTGTTACCAAGTCTCATTGAATCTCTTCTTTATCCCCATTTATATGTTCAGTCTCAGTTTTCTATTGCCATTGCTCTGTTTTAGTCAGGTTTTGTTGTTTTTTTGTTTTAAAGCCAATATCTATTCTGGTATTTGAAGAAAAAATAAAAATAGGTTATTATCTCTCTTTGAGAACACATTTAGAATTAGTATAATACAAACTCAATATCTACTGTACTGTGAATAAAACTATCAGTGCAGTTTCCTTAATATTTATGTAATTTTACACATAATTCTTTTTATTCAACTTTCTTTTGGTTAGATGAGTCTAAAAGCTTTTCTGTTAATAGGTGTTATTAAATTGGACTAATTTCTTTACTTCAAGGATAGACATTGGTCCCTCTGATTAACTGCCATAATGCAAGGCTGGAATAGGAGCAAAGTGACAAAATAATTGGGTTAAAGTAAGAATTGCTCTAGCATTGCTGTTGCACTGGCCTCAAAGTCTCATTCAAGTAGGCTAAATTAAGATCTGATTTGGAGGCATGGTTCCTCCAAATGATGAGGATCAGGTTGGATGAGTGGTGAGACTTCACTCACATGGGAAATGATATTTAGAGGACAGCGTTGGGAGAGAACATGCAAGACAGTAACTCACTAGTGTGCAGGATTAAATGCTTTATCATTGCATTTTACAAGGAAGGTAGAGTGTTGGGTACGAGGCTTTGGCATTGATATGCTAGATATTTCGATAATTTATTTTAATACTTTATTCCTTTTTTCCTTAGTAACCTCACAATTGGCTCTGCAAATAAATGTAATTGTCACTTCAGCAAACCTTTCAGAAAAAAATATGAAAGAATGGTTTGTTCCAAATTGTTGCTTACTTTTGGTGTTTGGATTTGAGATATAGCAAGATTGTAATGCGTTGAACAACTGATTTATCAGAAATACAGTGGAGCTTAATTTGTAGTTCTTAATTTATATTCCCATTATAGTTTTTTCTTTTTCCTTTTTTTTTCATAAAGAGAGAGGGACCATGAGAGAGAAAGACAGAATCAAATTCTATTTAGTCTTTCATGTGGCACTCGCAGCTCCAACATCTCCCTGTGCACGTGGTGCTGGGGCTCGAACCTGCGTCCCTGAGCATGACAGGCAAGTGCTGGAACCGCTGAGCCGCCGCTCCAGCCCCCCATTATAATTTTGCCAAGCTCTACTTTATTACAGTAATAAAAACAAAAGAACTGTCTTATAGTAGCACTAATTTGGGCCAGCATTTGAATTCGGACAGTCTAGAACATTGTGAGTTTAAGTGTTCGTCATCTTAAGCATGTTGACTATCATCGCCCATTTGTCCTTGCCTTGCTGTGTTTTTTTTTTTTTGTCCTTATAGTGTTTTGGGTGTGTGCGGTGGGATTAGGGATTGAATACTGGCACTCTACCACGTAACTGTACCCTCAGCTCTTTTTATTTTTATTTTGAGATAGGATTTGCTAAGTTGATGAGGTTGGGCTTGAGGTTGTGATCTTTGTGTCTCACCCGTTACTGAGTGACTTCTGAGCTATTGCACCTGGCTCTTCACATTTTTTTTCTTCATTGTATAGACTGTATTCTCCTCTGTTCTTACCTGGTTTGATTCACCATAATAACTATGTCTCACCTTGTTTTTCTTTCCTATTTTTCATCCTTATCTTTTCTATTCCCGTCTTTTATTTGTTTTTCCGTGATTCTGGGGGTTAAACAACCAGGATAAGTGCTCTGTCACTGAGCTGTACCTCATGCCCTTTGCTTGTAGGCCTCAGTTTAGTGTGCTTTTCCACTCATTTATCATTTTTGTTAAAAATTTCCAATTTTATTAGTATTAAATATGGGCACTCTACCACTGAGCCACATCCCCAGCCATTTTTATTTTTTGTTTTGTGACAGGGTCTTGCTAAGTTATTAAGGCTGGCCTCAAACTTGGGGGTTCAGCCTCCTGAACCTCTGGGATTATCGGCCATGCCACCAAGCCTGGCTACTGTATGCTGTTTTATTTTTTTATTTTTTTATTAAGAGTATATAGAGATACAAATGAGAGGGAAACATTATCAAGCCATCAATAACCAATGTATATATACATAGTTATCCAGGGGTAATGCCCAAACATGGATGACCACCTTGAGTTTCACCTGTTGCAGTTACCCCCCCCCCAGGAGAACTCTTGCATAAAATGGGTATCTCGTGGAGGAATAACCTCTGCTTCTGAGATGGTTCGCCTATATTCCCACTCTCCAGTATCCTAGGAGATCTTCAAATACCCTCCCCCACCCCTCCCCCTCCCTATGCCTCCCAGTATCCTAGGGTACCATCCCCCTATTATGCTGACAATCGTACAGTTTGAGGATATTAGTTTAGCTGTTTAACCTACTGCTTCCCCAAGTATTCTAGCTTCCACAGATGAGAGAAACCATTCGGCCCTTGAATCTCTTGAGATTGGGATACTTCATAATTCTTTCCATCTCCGTCCATTTGATATTAAAAGCCATAATATCGTCTTCTCTAATGGCCGAGTAGTATTCCATTGTATATAAGTACCAAAGTTTTTGTATCCACTCGTCAAGTGAGGGGCATCTGGGTTGGTTCCATAATCTAGCTATGGTAAATTGAGCTGCTATAAGCATTGATGAAGCCACATCACTATAATACGCTGATTCTAAGTCTTTTGGGAAAATCCCCAGGAGTGGGATAGCTGGGTCATAAGGTGGTTCCATCCTTAATTTTTTGAGGATTCTCCACACTGCTTTCCATAGTGGCTGAACCAGTTTGCAGTCCCATATATGCAGTTTTAAAAAGGTTTAACATTTGGGTGTAATTGAAACTGAAGAGGTGCAAATTCACAGGTGTGTCAGAGTGGCTAGAGCATGAGAGCATGAACAATCCCCTGCTCTTCTTTACAGCTTAGGGCAGCTAACTCTTCCTCACACTTGGAGAGTTTTCCTCTTGAGTTTTGTTTTTTTTTTTTTTTAAATTCACTTTTTTTTTTTTTTAATTAAAGAGAGAAGGACAGTGAGAGAATCAATTTTACTTAGTTTTTCTCATGGCATTCATTACTCTGACTCTTCGATGTGTACATCTAACTGGGGTTTGAACCCGTGTCTTCGCACGCTAGGCAAGCCACTGCTTCAGCTCTCTTGAGTTTTTTTGAAATATGACTCCATCTGTAGCTATAAATTTTTTTTTGCAGGATATCATCAAAAGTCTCTAGATTTGTTCCTCTACTGTTAAGACTCCCATTTACCCTAACTAAAGAATTTTTCTTATAATTCAGTGGTTTTTATCCTTTGTTAATAATCATGTGATTTAATTAACTGTCAATCTGCACATTAGAATCACCCAAACTCCTTTGAAAAATATTGATGCTTGAGCCTTAGAGTCAGAATCTCTGGAATTTTTAAAGAAAGTGTTTCTGTTCTGCCCAGCATATATTTGTATCGTGTTTACGTGGTCTTGTTTGCATGAATCTAGTTTTTATTTAACTGGTTGATAATATAGAAGCACAACTACTGTGTAGAGGAACGTCAAGGAGTTAGATGAATAAGAAGGAACAAGAACCTATCTTTGCCCAGGGAAAGTGATAACATCACTGCGGTCATTATAAAAATTTCAATGGTTAGATATTGGAAAAGCATTACTGGCAAGGAACAACACAGGAAAAGGCGTAGAAGTTTGAGATTAATATGGTGTATAGAGGAAATTGCAGCCTAACTATAGACATTAGTTTTTTTTTTGTTTGTTTTGTTTTTTTTTAGTCATTAGATTTTTGATAAGATTTATGGTTGATGTTAGAGTGTTGTATTGGGAGTTATAAATGCCTTAGATGTATTTTTAAATTTTCGGTTTTCTTTCTCTCTCTCTCTCTTTTTTTTTTTTTTAAAGAGAGAATCAATTTTATTTAGTTTTTCATCTGGTTTTCGTTGCTGACACTTAGTTGTCTGTGTGGTGCTGGGGTCCTCATGCATGCCAGGCAAGTGTGATACTGCTGAGCCACCACTCCAGCCCCTATTTTTTTTTTTTCTTTAAAGTAAAAAACAGCACATCAGCTGAAGGCAACATGTGACTGACAGTCTCTGTGTTCCCTAAGGAGTTCATTTTGTCTTGGTTTCTCTGCATAGTATATAGCATACAGAGATGCTCGAATGTTAGTTGAATGTGTCTTGTATTTCAAATTAGTAATAATGGGTTCTTTTTTTGGTATTGATGATAAAACCCAAGGGCTACAACCCTAGCCCCCCTCTTTTTAAAAATTTTTTATTTTAAGACAGAATCTTGCTGAATTGTTCAGGGTCTGTGTTATTGAGACTGGGCCTTGAACTTGGAATCCTCCAGTCTCAGCCTCCCAAGTGTCTGGGATTGTAGGCTTGTGCTGCTGCGCCCACTGTAATGGTGTATAATTAGTTTCTCCTTTTGTCCCTTGCTTGTTATACATTTTTTTGATGTAACCCTCGGTTTACTTTTGGGTACTGTTTGTAAAGATAGATTACTGAAATCCCCCACTCGTTGTTTTTTGTACCCATTTTTTTAAATTTTTAATTTGGTTGTAGGTAGACACAAAATCTTTATTTTATTCATTTTTATGCAGTGCTGACATGTGCTCAGCAAGCAGTCTACTACTGAGTTACAGCCCTAACTCCCGCCCATTTAATTTTTAAAAAAATACTCCGGTGTGTCCTGGGTTTTCCCCATCGCAAGTTTTATAATAAAATACCTTAGAAGCCTGAGATGGAAAAATCTATGGTTAATCTCTTAATTCCTTTTCTGGGTTATATGGTGATACTATGTCTTAACTGCATGCCAAAGCATATGGTGTTAACCTGTCTTCTAAGCTCATTTGTACAAGAATCCTCAGACTATTGTGTTAAAATCAGTTTTTCTCCTATCTTTCCTTAGC
The DNA here is from genome assembly GCA_004027875.1 of Aplodontia rufa. Taxonomy (NCBI): domain Eukaryota; kingdom Metazoa; phylum Chordata; class Mammalia; order Rodentia; family Aplodontiidae; genus Aplodontia; species Aplodontia rufa. Next base: position 145,565 of record PVKS010000601.1, on the reverse strand, counting down.
CATCTTGGAAAAGAGTTATCATTCCTTTGCTACTTTTTATCTCTTTTAAAAAATTTCCTTTTTGATCTGAGTGCCATAGTGAACACCAGGCATGTTCAGGGCCAGCCTCGGCAACGTAGCAAGAGACCCCATTTCCAAACTAAAACCAAAAATTCCCATCCTAGTTTCTTTCAGTTGTTTGATCTGTACAAAGGGTAATCTGAAACTAGCATTTTTGTGCTTGTTGAAAGGGAGTGGGCAGCTGGAAGACAGGGAAACCCAACTAGAGGTTGGTATAATGTTACTTGTGAAATATCAGTTGGGGCAGTTGGTATTTTGGGCATGGGTGAGAGGAGAGGCTAAATCTGAGGAAGACTTTGCACGTAGAATTGATAAGTACTTAGAATTGATTGATGTGAAGAAGAGTTTAGTATGATTTCCAGGTTTTTGGCTTGTAGGATGAATAGTGTAATGACTGAGGAAGGAAACAACTGAAAAGATCCATGTTTTATTACTTTTTTTTCCCCGAATTCTACTAACTTACATATTCATACTATTAGAGGAACTTATCATGTTGATTTCCTAGCTTGTTAAAAGCTTACTCTGAATAAACAAATCATGGCAATATGTCTTACTTCACAACTCTCTTGGTTTGTGTGAATTATTTAAGTTGTTATACATTTAGCATGTTTTGTTGTACCCTGAAGAACGGTTTTTTAGAGTGCTTTGTTTATGTACTTGAGGTAATTAAAATTAGGTTTATGCTTGACTCAGCATGTGCCAATAGTTCCAGGAACTTGAGAGGTTAGGGCAGGAGAATATTGAGTTCAAGTCCAGCTGGGCAAAATGGGTAACATAGCTAGACCCTCTCTCAAAAAGGAACAAAAAATAAGATTGGCTTTAATCAGTTGTCCTGGTATTTGTGTCAAGATTTATTCCGTTATAGGTAAAGCTTTCTTTAACAAAATTCACAAAAAAATTTTTTTTTGTTGTTAATTTTGGAGCTTACTATGTTCTCTGGGTATAGAGAATTCACCAGTGGACATGACTCACAAAGGAGCAAATGGAACTTAAATGGAAATACTGTTTCAGATAGAGAAACATGCGTGTTGCATATGTAGTGTGAATTAAGTCCATTGAATAGATGTGAAGTCCATGAATACATAAGCATGTTGTTTGGGTTGAAAATTGATGAGTCTTGGTTTTAATCTTGAAAAATTCTCTGGCAGACCTGAGTTGAATTGCATGTGGGGAGCAACCATTTCTTCAATTATTATTATTTCTTAGCAGTTACTTGGTAGTTTTTTGCTTACCACCATTCTTGATGCATAAATTTTCCATCTTTGGTTCATTCTTTTGCTGTTGTAAATCTTTTCCATACAGGGTCTCAGAGTAGTAAACTTTACATTCTTGCATGTCTGAAAATGTATTTTACCCTTTGTGCCAACTGCTGGTTTAGATTGAATTCTGTATTCCAGTGTTCAATTAGTTTTTCCCCAAAACCTTGGCAGTGTTGCTTTTTTTATCTTCCAGTACTGTTGCCGATGAGAAATCTGCCTGACTCTTGTCCCTGTGTAGGTAAGCTTTTTTTCCTTCCTGAAAGATTTTTATTTTAATTTTTTTTAATCCCTGAAGTTCTGAAATTTTCTAGGCTGTGATTTTTTTCTTTCAGTTTACTTGTTTTTGTCTTTACTCATTAAAAGGCTGCATAAACTATGACCTTGTTAAGAGTGACAATTTAACAAGATGACAAGCACAATAATGCCAAGTACGAGAAGACCTGGTGGAAGTAAAGCCCGAGATGGTCATGACCGTGTTCGCGTGTTTGATGGGCAGGGGGATGAAGAGAGTGTAAAATAACCAACTTAAAAAAAACCAACCTTGTTCCCAGGAGCAAAAAAAAAAAGACATTGAAATTATGGACTTAATTTGAAGCTGTCCACGTACTGCTGCTCCTGTTTTCCTCCATTCCCATAGGTTAACACTGTCCTAAATTTTGGAGTTTATAATTCCTATGAATACTTCCGTTCTAAGAGTATAATCTTGTGTATCCATAAACAGTACATGGTATGGATTTACATTCTTTATAAACATTTGAATGTAAATGGTGTAATAGTGTGCTTCTGTAACTTCCTTTTGTTGTCCTTTCAACACTTTTTCTGAAATATATGCATATTGATACATATTGTTTGAGTTATTTGCTTTAATTGCTGTGTAGTATTCCATTACATGAAAATACTATGTTTTTAAAATTGTGGGTATTTAGGTTTGGTTTTGCTCTATTATGGGCCATGTGGTAATGAACATTCTAGCAGTCAGCTTTGGCTAAGAATGGAATTGTTGGGCTGGAGAGCATGTACTACTTTGTCTTATCCTTGGTATAACCCAGTTGCTCTCCAGAGCAGCTTTATCAGTTTATATGCTGCTAGCAGTTCCCATTTATACATATAATCAACACTTGGTATTGTCAGACTATAAAGTTTTTGTTAATTTGGTTGTGAATTAGTTTTTTTTATAAGGTTGCTATGAGGTTGAGCAGTTCTTTATGGGGTTTTTGTTTGTTGCTTGGTTTGTTTTTTTTTGGTTATTCACTTTTCCAATCTGCAAACTGCCTTTTTATAGTACTTTCTTGGTACCGGGATTGAATTCAGGGGTGCTTTACCACTGAGCCACATCCTTGGCCCTTTGCAATTTTTTTCCCCTTATTTTGAGACAGGGTCTTGCTAAGTTGCTTAGGACCTTGCTAAGTTGCTGAGGATGGCTTTGAGCACCTCCCTCAGCCTCATGAGTCACTGCGATTATAGGCATGTGCCACCACGCCTGTCTCAATCTCTTAACTTGATTATGAGTTGATTTTTGTATGTGACTAGAGACAGTGGTCTACTTCTTTCTTCTGCCTGTGGATATATAGTTTCCCCAGCCTTGTTCATTGAAGAGACTCTCTTTTCCCTGCTTCTCTCCCCCTTGTGTTGGGGATTGAACCCAACACTAAGCATGCTAGGCATGCTCTTTATCTCTGAGCTGAACCCCCACCCCAGCCTTTTTTATTTTATTTTGAGTAAAGATCTCATTTAATTGCACAATTGGTCTGGAACTTGTGATCTGCCTGCCTCGGCCTCCTGAGTATTTGGGATTACAGGCATGTGCTATCATGACTGGTTCTCTGGCATATATTCTTTTTTTTTTTTTTTTTTTTTAAGAGAGAGGGAGGGGCTGGAGCGGTGGCTCGGTGGTTTTGGCGCTTGCCTGGCAAGCACGAGGACCCGGGTTCAAACCCCAGCACCACGTACACAACTAAGTGTTGGAGCATCTAAGGCCATGTGAAAAACTGAATAAAGTTGTTTCTCTCTTTCTCTGTCTCTCTCACCGTCCCTCTCTCTTTAAAAAAAAAAAAAAAAAAAAAAAAGAGAGAGGGACAGTGAGAGGGAGAGAGAAAGAGGGAATCAATTTTATTTAGTTTTTCATGTGGCTTTTGTTGCTCAGACATTTTGTTGTGTACGTACGTGGTGCTGAGGTTTGAACCCGTGTCCCAGTGCATGTGAGGCAAGCGCTGAAACTGCTGAGCCACTGCTCCAGCCCTCCTGTGTGTTCTTGATGCCTTGGTTAAAAATGAGTTGGCTGGGGGCTGGAGTGGTAGGTGGCTCAGTGGTAACACACTTGCTTGGCATGCCCAAAGACCCAGGTTCAAACAAAAGCACCACATACACAATTGTCAGAGAAACAAAGGCCAGGTGAAAAAAAATAAATAAAATTGATTTTTTCCCCCTTTCTCTTAAAAAAAAAAAAGAGTTGACCGTAAACACCTGGATTTATTTCTGAATTCTCTATTCTGTACCATTGTGTATGTGTCTGTTTTTATTCCAGTACCATGGTGATTTGTTTTTTAATGAGTGTCATAGTATGTTTACAAATTGAGCATTACAATGCCTTCACTTTGTTCTTTTTATTCAGGATTGTTCTGGTTATTTGAATCTTTTTTGATTCTATACACATTTTAGTGTTTTTCTGTTTCTATGAAGAGTGCCATTGGTATTTTTATAGGAATTGCATTGAATCTATAGATAATTTTCCATCCTTATAGTTTTTTTTTTAAAGAATGAGAGTGAGAAAGACAGAATTAATTTTTTTCATATGATTTTAGTTATTCCAGCACTTAGTTGTGTATGTGGTGCTGGAATTTGAACCTGGGTCCTTGTGCATGCCAGGCAAGTGCTCTACCACTGAACCATGGCTCCAGTCCTCCATCCATATAGTTTTAAGGGGATAGAGTGCTTGCCTGGTATTTCCAAGGCCTTGGATTCAATTTCTAACCACCACCACCACCCAAAAAAAAAAAAAAAATAGTTTTAAGAATCCAATATAAATGGTCTTTTTCCTTTATGAAAATGTTAATCCAGTGTATTAGCCCTTTTTTTTTT